>JABASI010002984.1:0-17808 GCA_019776505.1 Tomocerus nigrus | reverse complement strand
ACTATTTGTTTTCCCTCTTTAGCTCACTTTATTGTTACTCGTATGATTTAAAGTAGTGTCTAGAACTAAAACACAACCGCATCCGTTTATTTATACTTGCGGAAGTTTCCTGGAGACTATTAATGTTCCTGCAGATAAATATACATTGTCCCAGTAGGATTTACCTTCATCACACCACTAGAACACACTGATACGTAATACGTATAATAGGAAACCTATTTAGAACTAGAAGAATGTAGACAGGTAAGTATATCTACTTTATAAATAGATATAGAAGTACTGTGTTCACGGACACCAATAAACCTATTTTATTAGCACATGAACCTTTCCCAAAAATCTAGAGCTACAGAAAATGAGCTACGCTGAAATCTGACAAACAAAATGGCAATCACCTCACAGTTGATTTTAAATGTGTAACATTTGGTTTTGATTATTTAACTACTAATGAATTAGTGTCATATTATTACATCATTGATCATACGAACGGCGGTGGGTCTGTGGCGTGTAAATGTGGGTGAATTTTCAAGGTAAATCAAATGGTCTTGGGTAGATTACCATTGAGCTTTATGGTGTCATTGTATGCAAATCTATTAACATGACGAAAATAGTTCATCTGCATTTTGTCTGTGCACAGAAAAGGCACAGATCATTCATATATAGATACGGGAGGTAAATAATAAACAAGACTCTGTTACTCCATTGATATATTTACATGTGGAGTAAAGTGAACGTATAATATTTGCATTGTATACATACCTAGGTAAGATACGTAGGTATGCGTACAGTACAGGTAAGTCAAAATAGAAAATATACGAACAAAGATAAAAATTTTATTATAAACTCAAATAATACTGTATCACTGAGGTTAAAATGGCATTAACACATTAGCAAATATTATGGTATGGTGAAAATGGCAGTTATCTGTAACATAAAATCATATAACAATATTGTATGTGTACTACTTTAAAAAAATTACAATACTTACAATTAACAATGAACATCTTTAGTTTTGTGTGAAATTGTAGTACTTATAGTACTTGACTTACTATTTAACAAGAGTGATGGTAAGAGCAATATATTTAGTGATAATTTATTATTGGTATACTTATCATTTGTGTATTGCTTCATATATATTATACGTACATCTCCTTAATCTCCTATGACTTGATTGAGACTGTTTATAATATGTACATCATTATGTATTACAACAGTGAAAGTATGTTTGCGAATTTTTATTATCGTAAATATAATTATTATTGCTAATGAGTGTCATGTGTTTTACTGTTAATTATTATTGTATTTGTAAGTACGAAGAGTTATTCTATTGTTGTGATGATATATTTATTGTATTGTTGTGATATTATGGAGTGAAGTGATGAAAATGGAAGCTATTGTTCGATGAGTAGATTATTCTTATTACTTGGTTGGTATAGTTGGTGTTGATATTAACATTTCTTATTTAGTAGATATTGTAGATGGAGGCAAAAACGATGTATTTCGTTTCATCTGTCGCTTTTCATGTTTAAATGCTATGCTTTGCTACTGCTCTCGTGAATAGAATCCGTTTCCAAATCGATATCCAACTCATAAGCTGTAATTAATAAGTAAGGATAGAATAAGTAAGGTATTAGCTAATTTCATAAAGTATGTTAATTAATAGTGTTTATAAAATGGTAGATATGTAGGTCAGTTATTTACCATAAAACGATACGACCCATAGGTAATATAAGTGGTAGACAGACAGGACGAGTA
Source organism: Tomocerus nigrus (assembly GCA_019776505.1). Taxonomy (NCBI): domain Eukaryota; kingdom Metazoa; phylum Arthropoda; class Collembola; order Entomobryomorpha; family Tomoceridae; genus Tomocerus; species Tomocerus nigrus. Next base: position 16,056 of record JABASI010002984.1, on the reverse strand, counting down.
AAATTGCAATTTCAGCAATGCAAAAATGTAGATAACTGTGCAAAAATACGACGGGTGTAATAAACAGCAAGAGAATAATTCGAACTTTGACCCAATTGCGGAATACATCTGCGTTGTCACTCTATACACAACATAAATATACATATGATTAGCTAACATAATGTAGACGAAACTTATCTCAGTCTGTACTTATGTACAACTTGTTTGTTAATAATGCAGAGTTTAATTTCTGGCTATGTGTGTATAGTCGGAACAAATTCGGTTGAAAGTGGGATGAAACTTTGGTGTAAGGAATGAATTTGAACGACAGCATCTGAGGAGGACGTAAATTGAACGTGATGTAGATTGAAAGTTTAGTAATTTATGCAAGTGACATTAATGGAAATTAAGGGAGAAGGGAAATGAACTTGGTTAATGTTTTAAATAAGTGCATCATGTTTTTTTAAATAAGTAGAAGAATGATCAGCAGAGGACATGAAATGTGTCTGCTGCTCGCTCACTCCTGGCTTAATTGTCAAATGAAGATGTTAATGTTTAATGTAGTGTATAATAGTAAGAAACAATGGGATTGTTACCTTATTTACTGCCTTTAGTAAACGGGAGGCAAGGAACGTATCAATGAAAAAGTATATAACAAAGCAAATCCATATAACTAGATTCACAGTTCTGTAACCTATAAAGAAAACATTTCAAGTTAAATTTAATGGAACAAATCGAATTCTTTTTGTCTCATAAGTTTACTTACGATTAGTATGCTCTGTGACCTGTATTAGTGGAACTAAGAGTTTTGAATTTCATGTTAATACATGTAGGTTTTTACGAGTTTTTTGGCACAGGACACAATGCTGTGGAAAACTAAGAGTAGGCAGAGTAGCAAAAAAGGACATACCTAGGTCCTTTGTATTGAATTAACTTTTGCACACATTAATCTGCTAAAAAAAATCAAGATATAGAAGTGCAAAGGGCAGAAAAGGTTCTCTAGCATGCGATATTTTTCTTGTTTATGTTTTCTGCAGCTTTATCTTACATGCACAGCATTTTTGAGCTGTTCATGTCCCAACTTATAGTAACAGGACCTAGTTAGTATAGTTTGCATGTATCGAAAAGAAAATGCTAGCCCTATATTAATCACAACACGAACAAGATGCAGAAAAGAGAGAAAACATGTTTTGTGCAGTGTAGGTAAATCATATAATTTTTTTAACCCTGAATGACGGCTCCTCGTATACAAAGGAGACATTTACAAATGGGAGTAAAAAAAGCTATGCATACATATTAATATATAAAAGATGAAGTATATGTTGCTTATAGAGTGAAAATTAAATTTTTTATTACCTGGAGAATAGGATTCCTCTAGAGCAAGTGTAATGGTCCAAGAAGAAAATATGACTCCAAAAATCACACAACCTCCAAAATATAACTGCATGAAAATAAAATAAAATTTTCTATTAGAGGGACGAAGGGAAATGAACTTTTTCAAATGTGACGAAGAAAATCGATGGAATGATAAAAAATAGAAATCCTTCATTTTCCGCATTGAGGTTACTTAAGCTAGAATAAGAAAAGTTAGTGAAAATCATTAATAAATAAGTTAAAAGCATATACATACCAGATTAAAAAATAGAAGTACATAAACCCCTGCTTCTGCGGAGCAGCAGCAGCACGGATTAATCATGAGTGTCCGTTTTCGTAGTTGGTAATTTGAAAGCTCACTTTAACAGCAACACTCCAGGAAACTCCAGTCCTCTCACACTCACTCACACTCCTCCCACCCACACCACACTAAAAATTCAGGATTTAATTTCACCAAATTTTCGCCTGGTTAAATAGAAACATTTGTTTTGAAAATATTTGTTTGTCTTTCTAATGGTAAGTGTATTTTGTACTGAATGCATGCCATGCACGCGACACTGACGTCGATGTCTCTGGCTTGGCTAAGCTGAGCTGGGGTGTCAACGAGATCAAAAATAAGTGTGAGACGGAAATAACCTGAGCAGCAAGACAAGGCAGAAGAAGAGGAGGCCGACTGAATGGAAAACTATTGCCAGTACTATGCATGCACTTACTACCAGAAGAACTTTTAGCAGACAGATAACACAATAATACACGGTAAAGTATCCACTATTCTCCTAATGCTGGTTAACTAATGGAGAGAGGAGGAAAATCGGGAAGAGACTAAAGCACGTCTGCTACACAAGTCTCACTCACAAGTCAGACTCACTCCGAATCAGCAAAAACCCGAGCAAGTCTTTCCAGCTAACTCTTACGGACTTTTATTCGCTTTTAGCTCTCCTTCTCATCACATCACATTCGTCTCAATTCAAGACAACAAGAGCAGACGAAGGAAGCAAGAAGGCAACTCTAATACATGCATGCACTGATTCTATACGTAGTCTTTAATGTTAACATTAGCAGCACGACTTTCAATTCCCATTATATTACACTTTACTTGGTTTCCTTTGATTTGACTGACTGTGATGTGAGGTACTAGCTACTTGCACATAATAACACACACAGGCCCAAAACAAACGAATACACCCCTCAAACCCGCAAAATCTGCAGTCTTGCGTTAGTCCTTTAAAATCTTTTTCTAAAAAAATGTTCGCAATTCGCAACATTATATACTATACATATTTACCTACCTATAAGCCATTTATTCCGGAACATTAACAGCAGGTATTAGCTGGAAAGCACGAAAAACAATCTATGATACATTGCCACATGCAAACCACTATTTCTGCGAATACCTAAACATTTCCCCTACACTTTATCTAGACTATGCAGAATTTTAGCACTATTCCCATACAAATACGTTGCATGCATAATGTATAGCCCGAACTTCTCAATCCTAATATAAACATACGCAACGGAAGAATACAATGCCATGAAATCTTGCGCACCGTCTCGTCTAGTTCGGCAGGCACACTATACCGACACTGATAACACAGCAGCCCTATAGGCATACCTTAATATTATGCAACTGAATAATCCGTCCGCCTTTACTAAACCTTTAGCCAACGCGACATGCTAGCAGCGTTAAGTAACACCATAAAAATTCTTTTATGAATTCACTTAGCCAAGTAAACGATACATAATAGTTCCAGCCAAATCAACTGCCACACATACCAATCTACGAAATCTCTATACATTTGATACTGTACCAGAAACTAGAAACTTAGAAGCTACTCCTGTGTATTGTGCTCGTAGAAATTTTTATGCAATAACCTCTAGAATTACATTCATGCTATACAGAAACTAACGCTCTAGTGTTAAATTCAATACAGCATTTAATTTAATTCTAATCTGATCCCAGTTTACTACATGTCCTTGCCAAATTCTAGACACTGTTAACAACGTATCCACGAATTAATCATGCTGATGGGCACTAATAGCACCGTTTGTAATAGTAGATGAAGCAATGATCATGACCTTGCCTTTGAACTGTAGTTGGCTAAGGATGGGCTGAATTGGAATGATGAAAAATCTCATTTGTTTACTTTATTGAAATTATACCTGTCTACATGTATATGCTTAATTATTATGGCTAGTTGTACATAATATGCGACATATACTGAAAAATTCGCAAACGTTATCAGATGTAGCTGGAACCCAATTTGAGAACATCAACCAATCTTTTTTCGCATGGTAGGAATACTAACTTACTATCTCTGTTGGATTTATTGCTATGTCCTATAGCACAGGCAATTAGGTAGACACTTATTTGCATAAAACAACATATCAAGAGTCTAATGATGATAAATATGAAAAGTGTCTATGTTTCAGTTTCACAGAAAGAGCAATTAAAGCATGTAGGGAGCGCAGTATCTGCAGAGTGAAGGTGAAGGCTAATTCCTAAACTATTTTCGTTACTTCAATACACAACACGAAGCCTGTCAAAACAAACTTTCCTACCATCACTTTCCAAAATGGAAACTTATTTTTCATTGATTGTATCAGCAAAGCTCAAGCTCTCTGGGCCTTGCTGCTTTGACTTCGGCTTATTTCACTACCTGACTAATTCTTCCTTAAAATGGGAAAAACGTTGCGGCTGCATGACTTGCTTCAATTCTATATTTTTTCAAGCTATCACATCACATTCACATCTGACTAAACGGATTTACCATGAATTTCTTTATTAGAATGTTTGCTTTCTACTTACGGACTAAGATTACTGTTATCTGGCATCTTGTGCAGTGAAGTAATAGTGCCATGCCTTTCCAATGTGAGCATTCATAAATTAGAACAAATACGTGCTTCATTCACTTATGAATTCACAATGCATGCTTAACGACATGAAATCTTTTACTACACAGTTTATAGATGTATGTCACAATACTTTACTCTGGCATAGTCACGGACAGGTTCATAATTACGGGTTAATTTTGACGTTCATGGATGCTGCGGCTAATTATGTAACCCATAATGTGTAGGTGCAAAAAGTTTAATTTTTGGAACCTTTCAAGAGCGACAACAGAATTATAAACGTGTCGGATTATTAATACTGAAATGTGCTCAGATGTATTTTGTCTGGAATAGTGGTACATCCAATTTATTAATGACAACTTAGAGTTGATATAACTAAAAGTAAAATAATGAAAGAATGTGTAATCAAATCAATGTAATTTCTGAAAACTGTAAACTGTAAGGGGTAATCTGTTTTGGAAATCTCCATAATGCAAATAAGGTTGGATTAGCTGGATAAATTGTCCCGACAAAAGATACTAGTTATCCATTATAAACATTCCAAATGATTGGATTTTTCAAACTTAGAAGGCATTACCTACACTACTAATTCTGTGAGACTGAAAGTTATGTCTGCCGTAAATACCTGGTAATTTAAATGGACAGTGTCGCATGTAGAAAACTGTTTAGGTATAGAAAAGTGTATATAGAGGCTTTAAGTGAGTTAATACATCGGATTATAAATACAATAGGGCTCTCATGTTGTCATGTTCCATCTCTAGGATATATTTAATAATGTATGTGCTGACACGCTATAAAGACACTAATAGATCAATGGAATGGTGATGAATATTTTGTAGCAACTTCCAGCACACCATAAAATAAGAGGGGAATGCTTTCTTTTGCAGATTTCTCCAGAATGTCACTCTGTATATGTTTACAATGCAGTACTGCAGTAAAAGTCAGTCTACTGTATATAGTTTATTAGGGAAAAGTTTCTCTTATATTAAGACTGCACTGCAATTGCTGCATTTTAGTTTAGTGTACGTGTAGGTAAGTAGGGAATTACCGTACAAGCATGAGGACTAACTGTTATGTTGTTTTAATGTATTTCGCATTATCGCTCTACAAATCAAAGACAGTTCAATAAAAACATGTTCCAGGGGGTACCGGAGCGGTTAACTTTAACCATGTTCTAAAAGTTATTTGATATTTTAATGACCTTGTGTAATGGTTTGGTTCTCGCTAAAATCCGAAATTCGCGTGCTTGATTTAACGGTTGCACTTGAACTTATAGGAAAACTATAACATGGGCTTTGTGAGGAAATTGTAAATTGCAAGGGCACAAGAGTTTTACTCGGCCTGCAAATTATATGTGTATGTGTGCCATTACACTGCAGAGTAACTAGCTAAAATAGAAAACACAATTAGTTTATTGAATGTCATTTAGAGCCTTTGCAGCAGTGATAACCTAGTAACTTCTAGTTGCATGCCAGTAATTAAATATGGTTATTATTGGTACACACGTAGGGAGTTTCTATGCATGTCTAATAAAATAAAGTTGTACTCGTCAAGGAAATTGTATTTAACTTAAGAAGGATTACTAGTAATCTAACAATAAATGGACAGTAAACAACCAGCCTAAATGCGGCAGTGCATGCAGTTAAACACACCTAATTCCATCGCTCTTATGATTGGAAACTCAATATTTATTCAAAAATTATGAAATAGCACAAGTTGAGTCATCAATAATAACAGTCTGACATCATTTTGAACAAAATTCGTATCAAATAACCAAAATAAAAATGATTTTGCTTATCATAAAATTAATGTTATGCGTAGTTTGGTAGAATTATCAACAAATTGTTAAAAATATTTTTGATACGTTCCTAATTAGCTTCATTTTACCCCGAAAAACAGTTTTGTTTTTTATGTTAAGAAAACTGAAAATGAGTATTGACCACCGAAACATGGACATACAAACTATCACTGTAAATAACTGGCCAATATTGTATTATTTCAACTTACGTTTATATCAGTAAACCAATAGACAACCATAAATAAACAATAATTATTAAAATCAAAACTTAATTAAAAACATACCCACTACATCACATCAAGGAGACGATTGTACTTATCAGTTGACAAACCACTTTCTCTTTCTATACTATATCTATTTTAATTTCACCAACTTTCACAAAAGTGTTCACGTTGGAGAAGGTTCTGGTGAAAATTCGGCGAAAGTTAAGGAGTAGCATTAAAAAAGAGAAAGTAATATGTCAACTCATATAATTGTGTCCATGTCGTATTTTTGAAATGGAAACAAAATGCAATTTATAGTATTCACATTTTTTACCTTAAAACTTGCTAATGTATTAGTTCTCTATATAATACTCACTTTTATCAGTTTTATCATTACATAACATTGCATAGTATTTCCAAAAACGATAAATTGGATAATGCACGAAGCATTTAACGGGTCAAGTAGCGGTCATTATTAATAAGGTAAGTATAAGGTCAAATTAATTATAAGTCAAGTGTTTAACAACATTTCTCAGAGTTGAATTTACTTACTTAAGGAGTACCATTCGTTTAATCAGTCTGAAAAAAATGTGTAATACATTACAGGTAAATCTGTTTCATGTACTTTAAAATTGGATGCAATTTAGTATTACGAGTGAAAGCGTTGCAAATAGTACGTTTGGATTCAGAAAGAATGTCGTTTGTACAAGAAGGTATAATGAGTTCACATATATTATGGTAATTGACGATATTTTAACAATTTACTGAAAATGGCTTATCCTTTAAATGTTGGTATACTATAGCTAAAAGATTGTCATTATGTCTTACGTTTCGTTACATAAATTCCTAATTAAAGGGTCGTTGTAAGTTCATTATTTATAAGGTAAGGTACCTATTATACGATTACATTTAAATATTACATTCGCATTCATTGGGCACTAGGCATCATCACTAGGTATATAATTACTTGGAAAACCCAAACAATATTAATAGAAAATTGCATTCTGTAATCAGTGAATACGCATAATACAAATGCAAATGTATTGTGTATAAAGCTAGGGAAGTAAAAGGCTGTGTGTAAATAAATGTTTAATTAACGGGTTTAGAAAATTATAGCGTGCTTGTGTGCGTTTTATATAGTCATTACATTATTTCAGTTCATTTATAAAATCAAGTTAGTAATGCAAATGCAAGTAAAGTATAATGTATATCATTACGTCTTACATTACAACAACTGCAACTGTAACAAATGTGTGCAAACATAATATCTAACGCATATGTGCATATAATGTCGTATGTAAGTCAGGAAGAACAGGCCTCTTTGTTATTCAATAGAAATCCGCCACAAAGTACAAGGAACATAAAAACTTTCATGGACTCTATTTGTATTATTATAACAGGCACTCAACACACAGTTTGGTGATAAAAATTCACAGAGTGTAAACAGGCAGTTTGCATATATTATACAAATATATATATTGCAACATAACGGTATATATACGTCGTATATACGCATAGTAGTAAAAATGCACTTAATACGCCAATACAAATCACGGAGAAGTTTTATCTAACTTTTACATTTACAAACACTCAAACATACTAAAAGTTATTAAGTATGCTACGCATAATGTAATGTAGAAGAAAGAAATCTTGTTAACTTTTTTCTGAAACAAATAACAACGGCATGAGTAAATATATCAGAAGATAATAGGGTGGCTTAATAAAATCTTATGTCTATCCATTTTTCACAGGTGCTCAGATAATGCCGTCTTCTGCATTTGCATTCTGTCTAGTAGTAAAATTTATCCATAAAGCCATTTGTGTTTAGTGTAACATAAAAATCTAAAATCGTTACAACGTCAGTAAAGTTTTAAAGTTAGGGCTGTGTGCAAACTAAGATATTTTTCTGGATACATTTCCTTGAAGTCAATCCTCACATAATTGTTACATTAATTTGAAACCTAGTGAGTCGTATGAGTAACTGCAGTTTTTCGATACTTATTGATACTATTTGGAAGGATTGCAGATTGTAGTGTCTGAGAGATGTAAGTGTAAAACATATTTTACATAGGTAGATATTAAAGCGTTGGTAAAAAAGTAAAAAATCCTCAACAGGTAAAATTAATTAACAAAAATTATTTTGTAACAGAAAGTAATCGTAAGACACCCATATCCATATACTACTCCTCACACAATTTACCGCATCGGTAAAAAGAATGAAGGAATCCTATTCTTTTGTGACGAGTTTTTGGATATTTTCAAATACTGCAAATTCTTACAGTACTAAAGAGATAGGAATGTATAAGCAAGTTAGATATATTATTATGTAGTTAATGTTTATTACCCGGCATGCCAGGCAATGGCAATACACTACACAGGTATTTGTATAGTTGTAAAGTAACTCTAATGTATTACAAGTTAATGAGGTTATTGCATAAATATTACATTAGTTAATTACTGGTTATCGAATTTTACAAGGTTTAATTACTATTAAGGTACTACCAGTATGATATTTCTCATCCCCTAATTTTGCTTACCGGCAATTAGCTATCAGTTGAATACCGTAGGCTACCACGCAGATTATCACGGCTACAATTACAAATTCGGTTTTGTTGATGCGTCTCATTTTATCTAACAGGGTAGGATGAGCAATAGGAAAAATTCTAGGTAGCGGATGGATGAATTCAGCAACATCTTCTTCCTCGTCAACACCAAGGAATGGGATTTCAGGATTTGGATTATTAGTAAAATGGTCATAATAATCTAATGTGCAGTCACAGTCTTCCGCAAGTACACTGTACGTTTCAGTTAGTAGTTTTAGCTTTGCTTGGATTTTTGCAACTTTTTCTCCGTGTTCTGGAATTAATGCCCGAATTTCTCGTGCCTCTTTCCCAATTTTAACTAGGTCACGCAGAAATACATCTTCGTCTTGAATTACTTTGGCCCCTTTTTTGTTACTTTTAAATGCGTTCATTGTGGAAGATTGAAAGTTTCCGCCGGAGAGACTCAACGAGGCCGTTTTCAGTAGTTTGAATTTCGCGTCGAATAAGCAGTGAAGCATTGTACCTGAAAAAAATAATAACATTTTCCCAACCGTTTTTCATTTTACTAGTAACAAAATCAGTGAATTTTTTAGAGGTACCAACCTCTTTCATATGTTAGACCCGGGCAGATTTGATCCATTATTTTGAGGACGCTTTGGCACATCGAAATCTGCTTTTGTAAGAATTCTTCATTGCGATTTGGCATTTTCCCCATCATTATGACCATTTCTTGTTTTGCATTTAAAATCATTTGATGATTCGGGTGTAAAGTTTTCCCTTCGTTTGCATCAATAAAGTCTTGAATTTTCTTAAGATTTTTCGGCGACGGATTAAACTCCAATGCCTCGTACTCTGTTGAACAGATCTCTTGCAGTTGAGTAAGATATGGCCAGTCATTCAATAGATTACATTTGTTGCATTTATATGACATTATCTCTGTTGGAACTGGAAGTAGATATCCGGAGACACAATTTTTCTTTGGACATTTAACTGCAGAGAAGTAAGTTCCCAGCTCGGTCGGATCTGCACATCTCTTACAAGTGCATGTGAAAAAGTAGCCTTCATTCAAATAGCTTTTTCTTTCAATTGTGTTCTCCATCACATCCGTGTAAGAAATCGTTATAACATCTCCTTTCGAAATCGGAAGGCTAGCTACCAGCTTAGCTGAGAAAGTACCCAGAGGTTTCTTTTCATTTACTCTAAGCCACATTGCGTTAGGTACACAATCGTGAGTCACCAGACTTAATTTGTGGAAAAGCAGATGGCCAGCCCTATAAAAGATTTATAATTTAGACTCATTGCGCCACATTTCATCTTATTTAAATAAATGTTTCATGACGTTGCTAAAGGTAGGTGAATTATTATAGTATATGGTACAGTATGCACGAAAAACTAGTTCACATACAACTTTCTCCTTCCTTAACTCCGTAAGCCTTTTTCACCGACTGCGTACTTTCACTAGAATTGTTACTACTTACTTTACTGTGAACACGATTTCCGTGTGCTGAAATTTTTATTTAGTAAATGGAAAGAGAAAGTCGAATGCGAAATGGTTTTTCGTTCCTACCATGCACAGAGAAAGTATAGCTTTGCAGGACTTTCACCACGAAAAGGAAATATCTCTTTTCAAGTCGAAAACCGACTTTAAACCTTTAAATTTTCCCATGATTTTCCCACTGAACTAATTTCATCTCCACTTTGGTGAAAGTTTCAAGAATGGAAGTTGCGTGCTTCTTGCTTTGGAAAATTTTGGTGGAAGTAAGTAGCGATAAGAAAAATTCCATTTACATGGTGAAAGTTCTACATTTACGCGTTATACTGTTATATATATCATAATAATACGGTAAGAACTATTAGTAATTTTTCAAAAGATTCAACATTTAGACTATCTTATACTAAGACAAAGACTGTAAAAAAATACATACCTGTTATAGCCAGCTATTTTCTCATCATCAGAAAAGCCATGTGCGTTAATTTCAATAGCACCAAGTATTTGTGAAATTAAATTGCCAGCAGATGGTGGAGGCTTTAAAAATGTTTCAAAGTAGTGAGAAACAACATCGAGAAGTCGTCGTCTATTGAATCGCTTGAGTCTGAATTGCTCATGATATTCCAAATTCAATATTTTCTCCCATTTTGATGGGCTGATTTCGTGTAGTAAAAAGCAACGGAGGACGTTAACGAAAAAGTAATTTATTGGCTTTTCTGCAGCAGGAACTCGCCTGGATGCCAAAATCTGGCATTCGAACCCCGAGTGTTGCACCAACTGAAAAGCAATAATATTAGCCTATATTTAGCGTGTGTAATGTGTAAGTAGTAAAATGAATTCATCACACATGCATTGAGCATAGGCATTACATTATATAACATTTTATCCCGAAGAATGCATTTCATGGAGAAAATAACTTTCACTCATTCATTCGGACATTAGATATTTATAGTGGAAGTAGGCACGCGTAGGAGTATGCATATTAAATTTAAACGTAGCAATGAATTTACCTTTTCACATTCGCTGTCGCACATGGGCCATTTACAGACTGAGCATTTATAACCAGATTTGACTTGTTTATAGCACCCAAGACACAATGGCATGTGTTCATCGGAAATGCTTGGATTCGGACCTGCCATAAGCGGCTTCTCTTGAAAAATCAGCTCTCCTTTCTCAATGGGTCGAGTGGCAATGATGAAACGACCTTTGACCTCATCTTTCGCTATCTGACCCGGGTAGCAGTCTTTTCTATGGTTTTTCAGATCTTCCTCAATATGCTCAAGGGAACAGTAAGAAACTTTATGGCAGTGTTTACAAAGGGTCGAGCCAAGCTGAAAGCAAATGGCACATCTATTACTCAAAATAACTTCTTCAAATCTCTTCGCGTTTTCCTCGCTATTCTTCATTGTGTTTCACAAATGTGTTTTCTAAAGGCCGATAAGTAGAACAGGTTTAACAATGGACGAACAGGTAAACAAATGTCTTTTCCTTAAATTATTTCTTGACACTTTCATATATCCTCCACGATTACTAATTTAGGAATTACTTGAAATCACTCTCTATCATAAAATGAGTATGATCGTGCAATCTTGAAGTATTATTGGAATGATTGTCCTTATAAGAATTTCGTACTACATAGCACTATCATCATTGACAAGATGTTCATATAAATAAATGAACAAAGTTTTAGCACATTTCAGTCAGACACTATACTAACCATAAGTATGTAGCAAGCGCTCCTTGGAAGATTCAATAATATTTCAAGTACACAATACTGGAAGTCGGAATGTGTGGTTTGATAGTTTTTAAAATTGATTTTATGTAGTCTGGACAGAAGTTGAGTGTTTTAAAAAAAATCTTGAGAGCATTGCGCTAGACGATCACTGGTGTAAAATAGGTACTAATGGAAAATAAAGTGTAGAATGGAGATAAAGGGTAGGCTAGGTCACTTTTAGTGGAATTAACAGGAAGTGAAACCCGGGAGAAAGCTGGAGACCTACTGAAACTGAATGAATTCTAATGTTTCCCTCTCGTCGTCAGAGCTGCAAGGAGATATATCTATGTGAAGGTAGGTGTACTTGGGATTGTAGTAGTGAAAGTGGAAAGTCTTCTTTATATCTAATACCCAGGAGAAAACTTGGCAGCCCGGTTTGCAGTTCCTTCACATCTAGTCCATATATCCCGTTATGTTGGCGTATTCGGTTGAACCGAGTCGAGCGAGACTTACAACTTACTGACAATGAGTTCAGCTCAGCTCTGTTGGATATACGAAGTATATCTGTGTAGACATATTCCTTAATGGATATAATGCATGAGATATATGGGGCTATCCCTCCCTCTCAAGACTCTATGTATGAATGGTATGAGGATAGAATTCAAAGAGATATTTTCTACACACACGCAGAAGTGCTGTGACTCTTAGAGATCAAATTGCCTCACTCAACTCGAGTTGGCTGTTTTATAAATACATACGTAGTGCTCGCTCAACCTATTTCCTTAGTTTATACTATGTACATATTATTATGTCCTCTTAATGTTATATGAATTGGGCCATTTAAATTCGTGTTAATATAGTTTCTCTACTAGAGGTTGAATGTTAAGATATCTGTGGAAGTGCATCTAAATAAGTAGAAAAGAGAGAAGACTAAGACACTGTGTTGTAGTCCAGAACAGCAGCTCTTGTTCAGATAATGTAATCCCAAGGGAGAATGAGAGAGATGTTCTAGGTATAGTTAGAAGAAGTGAGGAGAATGCTGATAATTGCAAATCGATCCCAGTATAAAACAATTAAACAGTAGGTAGTAACTATCCTCCTAAGTGTCTACTTCAGTTAACTTTATATTTTCATAGAGCTAGTATTAGTTAGTTAGTATGCAGAATGTCTTACGCAAACTATGTGGTGACTGAGTCCCTTACTTAAAACAGTATGGCAAATAAAATTTTCGAGCACGACTGAATGACACTACAGTATGTTCTATCTGGCCCTGGCACTAGTCTCTCTCTCTCTCTCTCTCCACTAGAATTAACTAATGTCCTGTAATGTATCTACACGGACTATACTGTATGAAGGTATTGTATAGACACTTGTGTTAGTCCTATGAATGTAGGTGCTATGTATAAACAAAGTCAGGCCAAGTTAAGTGAGATACTTCACAAGTACTACTGCAACACAGAAAACGTGACTTGACTTTTATAGAATCCACTACGAGAAAATGAAATGGAGAGAGAGAAAGAGTGTCGCATGCTCCATTCTCAATTTCCCGTCTCTCTCCTATTTAATATGACTTCTTTTTGTGCAGATGAGATTCATTTTCGAGCATTTCTGTCCTATAAGCACAAATGACAACCTATTTAAATAGAAAGGGAACGGGGCTTGTTAAATTACATGCAGTCTTCAAGGAAAAAGACGCGGAGCTAATCTGAATGCAAATCATACATTTTAATATTATATCATACTCATATATTATGCTGACTTGCCCACTTTCTAATTCTTTCCCATGTAATTTCCTTGTGTACAATCCAGGACATTCTTTTACAGCCACTCTTCTTCTACTTATTACTCTGTTCCAGTTATAATTCTGCGAGTTGGCATTTTCTGTGGTGCGACTTCTTCGTATCATTTATTTAAATGATGTGATTATAGTAAAAGTAAAGTTTGCCAATGCAACTTTACTTTCTAGTCGCACCACTTTTGGAATTCATTAATTTAGTTAGCACACTGTGACTGCATGGCTATTCAAATACGAATTTCCATTCTATTTATTAGACGCTTTATGCTTGTCATTTGGTCAAACATGAATTACGTACTGGACTCGAACACAAAAGTGTTAGGTACACACGTAGTAGTACACAAATGGCAGCAATAATAAAATGTGTCTACTCAATCTATATACCAGGAAATCTGATAAAAAGCAGTAGAGTTCATTTCATTGGCACAAGAACATAACGCCCCATAAAATATCCGAGGGGAAATTGTTTGCATAAGAACCGTAGCACTTATTCCTGACCACAATGTTTTAATACTCCCGTTCACTACTCCTATTAACAATACATCAGCCATTTCTGATTCATGTTGACAGTTATAAAGGCTTTTATACCGAGTTACTTGTTTCAGATAAGAATACCTGGATCATAGCCGCTAAGAATGGAAATACTTTTTCTATTCTATGCAACCTAAAGCCATAATTCATATACTACAAATTATATGCACTCTTGTTTTGACATGACAAAACTGACTTATGGCTATTGTGAATTAGTGGGCCATGTTTGCATTGCATTCCAGGGGTGGTTAACCTCTCATGCATTGTGTTTCGGCAATTTACTTCCTTTTTGTTCTAAACTTCCATATTTTCTGAATTCAGGTCTCCGACAATTACTTATGTCATAATATGGAAGTGTAATTTCTCTTGTAACTTTGATTCTTAGCATGTAATAGTGTTTATGGGCTGGAACATGAGATAAAGAATGCAATATTTCTGCATTAAATGTTCCTTCTATGAACAAATACAATTTAACTTAGATTGCAACTGATATATCATATTATATACCACCGAAATTGTGGTTTACAAATTGATAATTACCTGGACACGGATAAAGTGTGAAATAAAAGCGCAGATAAGCATGGAAAATAACGTTTCAAAGCATATAATTATACACAATTCTGTGTAACAATTCCAATAGGTCTCCCGGCTTTCTCCATATTATTACTTCAGAACAACTAGAATAAAAGTAGGGTAGAGGGCGAAACTTAATGAACCTACTTTATATGATTTTGGGCAATATAAGCTTTGGAAACATATTAGTCTGCCTTATTCCGTGTTCAAAATAATCATGAAAATTTAATGGAAATTTAATGACTTTATAATGCTATTGATATCTGAAACGTCTTTAATGCTATCAATCAGCATAGTCCTCTAATCTATTCTGAACCATGTAGTAATTGTAACAATGTACTCAACCACTACATGAGAAGTGTATGTTTAGTTTAGCTTGTTCGAACTGGAATTTAAGCGAGTATCTATCAATTAACGTTGCAACTTTACCCAAATTACCCATACGTATATAATTGAGTCAATATTTCTCTGATATTTCTTCAAAGGACAATGATGGAACCTCCTGCTTCTAAAGATATACCTAGGTAGTTTAAGATTGGTGTGTTATATACAACTTTAACTATAATTAAGTGGTAGGGAAGAAGGTAGCTAGACATGGCAACGTTTGGAGCGATGATTATGATTATATGTCACAGCTGTCAAGTGTGTAATGGTTATGTGTTATACTAGGTTTAATTATTTAAATCCATAGGAGAGAATGATAAAGTGGAGATGGAGGTTATGAAAGTCTAGGTCTGTGATTTCATTGCTCTTTGGCTTGGGTTCTATACTTTGTAGTTGTAGTGGAAAGGTTTAATATGTAGCAGGAGACTTTGCGTGCTAAAAGATTTACATATTTAGCAGGTAACCATGTCTGAAAGTTAAGTAGTATTATTGGCCTCCGCCCGTCCCCGTCAACACTATCTACTAAAGTGTGTAAATGTGTCTAGGCATCACGAAATTCAAATATAGGAAGGAGTTTAGGGGATTTATAGTTGAGAGAAAGCGGAAAATACTTGGTTTTAGTATCTTGGTCTATACATAGAATGTTTTGGTATATAATATAATCAACTTTATATATGTTTACTGTTTAGAGGAAATGGTAGTTAAGCCCCTGGATAAACATTACATTGTCATAATTTATAACGGTTAAAGGAAAGAATGTGGAGGGTTGAGAATGATTTTTCGTGGTGGTATATAGGTTGGGAAAGTGTGGGGAGTAGTGAGG
>JABASI010002983.1:0-17809 GCA_019776505.1 Tomocerus nigrus | reverse complement strand
ACATGTTACTGGGATTTTACTTTGCGCTAATTTTCTGGGAACATAGCAAATGTACCCACCCGACTTGGGATTACAACCTTTCCAAGAAAAAAAAAATAACCACCAACTGAGTATCAACCGAACAACTGGCAAACATCTGGCTTGCATCAAGGCACAATAAAATATAATTAATAGCTAACATTATTTATTGCGTATTAATTTCATCGAAAATTTAGGAATAAATAAAGAAATTTAACAATATATGTACAAGGCATTAATTTTCGCGTAATGCTTTCCACCTATTTCCGTTTTATGATAATTTGATATTGATAATTCACTGTTGGTATTTTGTTGAGTTCGAGATTTAAATTACGTAATTAATTAGGAAAGTAAGTAGCTATTTGGCTACTATCTAGTTTCTCCGGTATATTGTTAGTTAAATTATCCACGACACAGAGTGATGCTTGTGAGACCTCAAATCGTTGAGGAACAGTACATAAATCTACCAAATATTACACACTAAATTTTTTAAATCCATTTACAATACAATCAATGAAAACATTAAATGAAGGGATCATAGGCTTTCACAGTTATTATATGCTGACACGCAACTTACAATTAAGTGAAGGGAACATAGGCTTTCACAGTTACTATATGCGGAAACGAAACTTACATTAAATGAAGGGAACGTAGGCTTTCACAGTTACTATAATATGCGGCTGTCCTTTATACTATAAATAAAAAGTTTAATAATATCCATCAGGACTTGCCGAATTAGTTCCGTCACGATTTCCAACCCTGACATTTAACATTCAATGAGCACGACGCATTATTTGAGACATTGAGTTGACGATACCCAAAGTCACTGCCACTGATACTAATAATGCACACTGTACATATTGTTATAGAGTTATAGCTACAAAAAATTACATTGCTGAGTCGTTAAAATGTTATTTGCCTCGATTCGTTTGGATTTTGCTCTCCAGGGCAATAAGGGCACTTCAACCTAAAAAAAGCAAATTTGTTTCAAATTACAAAAATTGAATATTACAACACCTTTATTTTTTGATATTAACAAGATTTAAACCAATTAAGACTTGAGACAAAATCCAATAGTTAAACATTCGGATGTAAAACGTATACCGTTGCAAAATACATATTATGCCTTAAACTTTAAAAGCTATTATAGCAAAATATACTCTTCCGTTCATATTTAATATTTAATTTGTTTGTTTTTACTGAGAAACGTTTCTTAAGTTTTAGTAACTTTAGTTTAATGCCTGTGGTACATGTACTTTTATTAAAAATGTAAGATATTATTCTTAATATTACCAAACCGTTCAATAATACTTACGCCCACTAACTTCAGCTACTATCAAAGTACCTAAGTAAGCCTGTTAAATATTTACCGACAAATAAATATTTGATAGCAAACAGATAATTACTGAAAACAGTCTTTATGCCAGTAAAATATAATCTATTAGAAAAAATCAAGTGAAGGGATGACAAATTTTTAAATGCCATATGTAAAAAATTAAACTTTGTTTTGCTATGTCATCTTACTTGTTTCCCGAAGCCAGTTTGTGAAGAGCATCTCTCGAAATTACGTGACCGCAAGTTAAACGCATAGGAGGATTCGATTCGGATGCCTGCTGCCTTAAAATGGGGCATGCGAATACCGAATGATAATGGAACTCCTTTCCAAGATCTATTTCAATCTATGAAATGGTAACAAGAAGAGTTAAAACGCAATTGGATTATTAATTGACCAAAAAATTAAAAAATATAACGAAAAGGTAAATAAGACTGCATTTTGTTTCCTAAAATCTTATTTTAATGCATATGATACGTCTTTAGCTCAATAGAAAATTTCATAACTACAACTAACAAAGCGCTAAAACGCTGCTTATTTCAATATATGCATTAAATAATGCTTTATAAAGTTTTTATAATCTATGAAATAAATAATCGCAATAATAATGGGCAATGTTCATATGTAGTCTAATTTAAAATTCTTATATTGGAAATGAGTACATGAAAGTTACTTACTGGAAGTTCATCCTTCCCATTCCATATGCTACTAACTTGTCTTGCTTGCATAACTTGACAGATATTAAGTAATGCGGGTAGGG
Organism: Tomocerus nigrus; assembly: GCA_019776505.1. Classification (NCBI taxonomy): domain Eukaryota; kingdom Metazoa; phylum Arthropoda; class Collembola; order Entomobryomorpha; family Tomoceridae; genus Tomocerus; species Tomocerus nigrus. The sequence goes on along the minus strand of JABASI010002983.1, from coordinate 15,698 downwards.
CAGTGCAACCAGCTGCAAAACTATAAATATAACAGTAAATTAAATACAAAATTATGGTATAACTTTTGTACAACTTTTGAATGCCATGTAGTATACTAACCAAACAGCAAGTGGAGAGTCAACACTGAGCCCCAAACGGGCGCAAGCATCGCGTGTAAACGTTTCCTGGATGTCATCCCATAACGTATTGTCAAATAAATGTGAATAAGGCGACGTAGCGATATTTCCAGGTACAAATAGTAGGGATCCCATTAGTACTTGAACTTCTGAAAAAATATAACATTTATTTTAAAATATTTTAAAATAAACTAACATATATAACACTCCATAGAAACACCTATAAAATTTCCATAAAATGAATCACAAAGTACAAATAAAATTTGTTTATGGAAATCAGTAGATACTAAGCAAGTAAAACTATGTAATACAGTCGCACCAGCAAGCAATTATTAATATATCGTTATTAAAAATACAGATACACAGTAATATCATCAATTTAAGGTTATCAACAATCCCTCACCCCTCCCTTAAGTTTGATAAAAGTGAGTTTTTACAATTGAGTGTCTTTATTGGAAATGTTACTTTCTAGTTGTCATTAAAAATCGATTGAAAAGTTCCGCTATTGTGCACAAAAATGTTCAGTACTATGTACGCAAATGTGAATACGCACGTGTGCATTAAGAACCCCAACTTGTTCAATTTGTTTTGAAAGATCTATTTCAACGGTTACTGTATTATAAGAATAACCTCCACAGACATGAATTTACATGCATGCTGTCACATGTCCAGTTGTATGTAATACATCATGAAAATTAAAATATATTCACAATTCACAATAAAGAATTAATACAATTAATATATTTTAGAGAAACCTTGAATATTGAAAATTCCTTTTTACGAACAATTTAATGTGTTGGAAGAAAGAATGTTTAACATCCAAAACGGTTGTAGATTATTAATGAACATATTTTCAATCAAAAATGACTGAGAACTGCTACAAATATCAATCCTTGTTACTCAATGTCCGTCGCCCACAGGCATTTACCATTCAAATTACATTGTCACATTTGAAAACTTCATTAAACAAAAAACTGGATGGTCAGGGTTTTAGAAAGCTATCAAAAGTAAAATTACAGGCTATTACGAACTACAGGAACATATTATTATTGACGTCTAAATACAAAAATTACATATGTAACCATAGGAGTTGAATGTCTTGTCTTTCTCTGTCACACTAAAATATAATAGACTCAAAAATATTTATACCTTTTTCATGCCGTTGAACAAAATGCACAAAGTTGTTTCTGGCATAGTTAATTGCTTCTGACTGAAACTTCGAACCCTTTTGAATTAGGTTTAAAAAGGCCAAGCGATGAAGTTTGAACTCCAGACTAGAGCCTTGTGCCATCAGTGCATCTCTGCTATCATTTGCCCATTGCAGTGCCGGTTCCAGATCATGTTGTTTTAATGCATCCAAAATGCGATGAAGCTCAATGAAGGGTTCTTTGTACTTGGGATCCAGCGAAAGTTTCGATTCCTGTACATTTATTTCAATTATTTCGATAAGGGTAAATACAATTTCGATCCAACTAAATACGCTAGCTTGTGATTTTCACTGAATAAATTTACCATGCATAAGTTTTCCCCAATGTCCAACATTCCTTGTCTGTATAAATGCTGGCATACGACTTGGGTAAGTATCTTAGCTCTGTCTCCAGCAAAAATGCCATCGCGAGTTATTGATCCAAAATCAGGGTTAAAGTTCTGAACAATTTTTATCAAAAAATATGAATTACTAACGACACGGACACAAATTGACCAGAACATTCAACTACACGGCAGTAGAAATTTATGACTTACCCTATCAATGGCCTTCCCAACTTTAGAAACAGTACTGTGAAGATCCCGATGGTCGGTAGCGATCCGACTCACTGATTCCCGTACTTGACATTACTGCATCGCATATAATTGAGGCTTGATTCTGAGTTAATTCATATTCATCTCCTTCAATAGCTGTAAAAGTCAAATATTTTAGAATAATAGTAAAAAAAATTATGAAGGATCTAATTTGTAATTTGACAAGAACTACGTATTAAAATGGTTTCCCGTTATAGGGAAAAAAATTAAAACGCAGTTTAAAATTTTATAACCAAAATTGCTTACCTGATTCAAACTGTTCTTTTAAATCGTTAATAAAAGTAATTTGTTTTGAAATAGTTCGTTCAAAATGTTCATTTACGCCCCCAAATTTCATCAAAACCTTATCTAATTCTCGTTCTACAGCTTCACAACCTTCCATTTTTCAACAGTATTATTTTACTAAATAAATGGATATCAAAAATTCCCACTTACAACACAATAGAAACAACATCTGTTGGAAGACAGAATTCAGTTCTCTTGCACATAGGGATATTAACCCTCCAATTCTCTTTTTGCCAATACGATTTGGAGTCTTCAGCCGAAACGGTGGGAAAAAGGCGTCGGCAGCTACCATCGCCGAAATCGGCCGAAGTAAAAGACGGCACGTCGATTGGCTTATACATAGACTTAAGAGAAATTCTGCTGAAAAAGTTAAGGATTAATTTTTGTTATATTTTTCCTTCAAAAGGTATTTTTGAGCTCCGATGTATTATGAGCTATCGTGAAACTAGTGGCCTATTCTTGTGGCGTAGGTAATGTAATTAAATGGAGTAATTATTGAAGATGGATTCTGCGAATGGTTTTAAGGATCGGCAGCCGACCATCCCACTCGCAGATTCAGATTTGCGAAAATTGTTAACAACCACTTTGTTTGCATGAGAATTCACATTACTGAAATGCAAATGACAATTTGTGTTTGATAGCTAATTACTATTTTTCTATCCTATCATTTAGTTTGAGACTGTATCAACAAAACTGAATTATGGACTATTCATTTAGGAAATACAGTGAAAAATGTTCTCAATTCTCATTAAATTGTTTCACTTATGACTATTTGCAAAAATTATCACTTTATTTTGGACTTGTAAATAATTTTTTGCTTCCCTAAGCAGGTGACTACCAAACAGATATAGTTGTAATGTCAAGTTGTTTTCGATATTAATTTTCCGGCAAAATCCAGAATTCTTAAGACGGCGGCTGCTTTTTTAAATTCCGGCGACAGCGCGGGTGGGGGTGTTCTACCGAGTTGAGAAGTCTGTTCTTAGGGTTTTTACGGTTTACGGTAAACTGTATTAATGACAAACTGATATTATTATTATTATGCATACAATTAATGCAATGAAGATAGACGGACGGAACGGACTACACTATTTATTACTTGAAGCACAGCTCAGAATTACTGTTGTAGTAGTAACTGAAATAGTAGATAGCTTAGCTGTTGACCTCCTAAAAAATCTGTAAAGATTTTCAATTTACAAGAAGGTTGTTTACAATTTACCGTTATTTTATACCATTGCATTGCATCCTAAGCACGTTACAATTACAAATCATCTTTACGCCAAAAATGTATTAGTATGTTCAATGGGTCATCACATTGATTTTGACAGAAAAGAATAAATTATCGAATAATTGTTAATTGTTAATTTATTAATTGTTTCTTAACTGCGCCTGTCTCATAAGGTACATTATAGTGTGCTCTACAATTCAACCTCGGGTTTATAGTTTATTTAGTTTATTATGGTGTGTCATTCAACAACATTAAACTAAGAAATACAAAAATGTAATTATATAGGTACGAAATTGTTTACAAGAAGAAACCTTATTTGCGTAGATATTTGTCTCAATAGAAATATCTTTAATAGTGTAATATTATTACATTATGCATTACTGGCACTTTCCTACCTGCTAAAACTACGTAAAGAGCTAAGCTTAGTGTCGTTGTATATCTGTATTTTGCAAACTTGATCATCATAATGCATAATAATATATGAAAATACGCAACATTTACGTACCATACTCCAGATGAACATGCACACCATTTTAAGAGAAGAGGCTGGAAATGTAATACAGGAGTAAAATCATAGCATAATTCACGCAGGGAAGACATGGAAAAGTCGAGATCTAGTCGAGACGAAGAGAAGCGAAAAGCGGATGATTTTTACAAATGAAAGGGTTGGAGGATGATAATCGTAATATGCGAGATTGCTAAAAGCTGCGCTAAATGATGCTTCTGTAGCTCCAAGGCTTTTCTCCATATCGACAGGCCACCTCAAGAGAGCAGAGCCGCGGAGCGTTTCAATACCCCTCATTCACATCACATCCTCTACGTCCTAAATTTCCATAAATCCTTCGCCCTCCGTTGGTTACCAAGCAGTCCCTTGCTAAAATCTATAAATTCTAGTGCTGAAACAAGTTTCAAAAAATATCCATCGGAATCCTTTATGTGTCACTGACATGTGTGAAAAGTTTCACTGTGGAATTCGATCGTGTAGTATTTAAAAGGTGGGTTTGAATCAGTCGGTGATTGTGGATTCTAAGTTGACTTGGGTTGTGTCGGCAAATTGTCTACTCAATGTTCAAGTTTGGTTGAGTTTCTCAAGTGTGTGTTGACTGTGTTGTGTAGCTGGTCGAGCTAACAGTGTATTTATACAGCAGTACATTAGTTCAGAAGAGAGTAAAGTTTTAACGTGTATTCTATGCATATAGAAGAGGGATGGTAGGGTTTTTAGTTTTTACAAATTTTTTTCCCGTCGGATTTTCCGGTGGAAAATAAAATCTGTGATGTTTTAATTGAGGATTGGTGGTAGGAGATATTAGGCCAGGTGTTGTAGACCCGAGCTAGGACTCATTGCCCGGCATCACTCTGAAATCCCCACGAATATCCGAAAGGTAAGTCACAAAATACATTTACAAATTCATCCCCAATCCAACACATACATGCATATCTTGGCTTCCAGCTTATACAAGGTATGTGTATGTGCAGAGCAGTAGGTAGTAGGTAGGTACTCAGGGAAGAGATAGTTGATTTCCATTGGTATTTGCCATCTCTCTGCTGCCTATGCTACATTATGCTCTGAGGCTGCATACATATTTACATTTCTACTACTGGTTGACTCTATTTTCTTGCAACCAACATAACAGCCAGCAGACCCATTTGAATTCTACTGTCTCTCTCCTGTGCTCTGTACAACTAAAAACTAAACTGTTCGACAACAGCACAGCTTTATCCGTAGTTAGCCAGCGTTATGTTATGTTGTTGTATGTTGTTTCACTAAAACGCCACTCACTCAATACTCTCAAACTCTAATACAGTGCACTGCACTATTGTGGTGTAAGTGTAGTGTTGTAAAATGTAGAATTCCACACACGCCACACAGTGTTAGTATTGTACCGTACTATTTATTATGCTGCTGCTGTTTTGTCCAACTTATCATTGTTATCTTTTTAAGTACTATATGGAGTACTACATGCAAATGCCCCTAGCGGCTTCGCAATTCTAAAATTTTCCATAAACCCACAAAATTACCCAATTTAAGTTGTTTTAGATTTCAAGTGCTACTCTGTGCCGTTTTCAACTCAAACTCCGAACTCTGCTAAGATATATTAAAGTAAAATCATTCCACAAGGGTTAGCTGAAGTTTTTAACTTCCAAATTCCCTCGCCTTCATTTCAGTTTAAAATCTGGGAATTTAGACCACAATGTAAAAAAAGACTTACAAAACTTACAATCTTTAAAAACAGGTAGATTCTATTTTTATTTATAATACTATACATTATAACAAACTTGACTTTTGCAATAGTTACCTGTGTCAATTACTTATGCATCTAACACAGTTGGACATTCAGGATATAGACAATAGAAGACAGTATCAATCAAAATGAGATTTATTACCTTTCTATACTTTAAAAGTTGATATGATGATCAGTCAGTGTGTTCAATATACATTGTAAACAACAAGGAAAAAAATCTGTCTGTGACGTGACATAAACCCATGTGGAAGCAACTACTTGCCAATCGTTTCTACTGGAGCTCGTTTTTCTTGACAAGGATATTGTCTAAGTCTACTGCCGTCTATACAAATACATCAATAAGATTTTAACTTACCGGCACAAAATCTTGTTATTTCGTTTCTGAATTCACGTTTTGCAGCTTCCTGGTTGCTATTTGTTTAAAACATTTCTTACGAAATACCAAAAATGTAAGACCATTTACTTTTGCTTTCCCAGTCATCAAAATATTACACGTTTGGGATGTAATAGATGGAACACAGTTTTTTTGATCTACTGTCATTTTATTTTCTTATTAACGCCTATATTGTTAGCTATATATATACGTTATGCAGTCAGCATTACAAGTAGTTAATAATAGATATTTTGGATTAAATTAATTTATCGTTACTTAGTTTGTACTTTAGGAAATGTTAAACATTACTGACTTACGCCCTTCACGTTTTTCTTTGTAGATTGGACAAGACGAAGAAGAAAAACAAGAAGAGGAAATAAAAACCTTACCTCAATTGATACACATGTGCAAATTCAAAATCGTGAACTAGGTACTTTATAAACTTACCTTTGCATTGAAGTATTTAATGATAGCTACTGGCGAACTGTGTGGGAGAAAACAAAGTAGTCAAGACTGAAAAGTCTCAAACGTCTAGTCTATCCAGATCCCAGTCTCCGCCCGTCAATGCGCATTTCGAGCAAAAATTAAACTTTTTCGAATATAAATAATAGGAAATTCTAAGCTATTTGCACTATTATTTAATGGCAAATATAATACTGTTCTGATATAAGTTAATACTTTGTACCTGATGCATTTGTAAATTCAATATCGTAAAATCATATTTATCTATTTCCATTTGACAGTGACAATGTCTAATTTTGATTTCACTCTTTATTGTCTATGTAAGGATTAGTGAAATAATTGTGATCAGGAGTTAAGTATGCCATTAGTTAGTCATTGTTATTAACTTGGAATAAATAAATGAGATTTGCTACGTTCCAGCTTCTCAGTACGCGGTTTAATGGCTAAAGTAAAATGATAGTTTTGTGATTACGGATATAATTTGATAACAGAGCCTTCGGGGTTGCAAAAGGACGTCCTTATTTTCGCTTTTGGCAATTGGAAATGGTTTGGGGACTCAGGGTACAATTGTATATATGCGGTTCATGTTTCCAATACTGAATACCAAAGCAAGTACGTATGTGCTTACTTATAAAAGTACATGTGGAAGGAATGTTTCACAATTGGTTGGAGGCTGGTTTTCCAAATTTGAAATTCACATTTTATGAAATCCGCAAAAAATTCCATGCTAAGGTATTCTGCCTAACAAATTACTACATTTTGTACGATAGTATTTCTTTCTGAATAATTTATTGACTTCTTTATTTTCATAATTTACACGTGATATGAATCCTTTACTGTTATGCTTGTACTGAAATATACATTCAATACTTTTATTGTTTTTCTGCCCTTTGGACTTGACAATTTTGTTTTTATTATGTCTTGTATCATTTCATTGGTGGAATGCGAACTAGTCGACTAATCTTCCTTTTGGGTTCCTACTCATGCTTGACGTAGCTTATTATGTTACTTTTCTAACATGATTCACAGATTTTTGTGGTGTTCTTAGAATACCAGGTCGAAAAATGAGAAAAACTACAACGTCATTTTTATTTATTGCAGCTCAAAGCTGGAGCCGCCAGAGACTGCACTCGGATCCTCTGGAACTACTAGCTTGTGGACCAAGTCGATCATCTCACCAAACACAACGGGAAGCGACCCCACAGGTGGGGGCACTAGGCCTTTCGCGGCCACCCCCAATAATCAAACTACTTCTCCTTTCTCCGCTCCCGGAACTCCCAACGCTTATCAGGTAGCACCAACGTTTAATCTCCAATCAAAAATCTTAAATTTTTTATTTTGTGCGGAGATAAAGTCAGCAGAGAAGTACTCGCATAGTAAATTGGTTTGAAGTTTTTGTTTTAAATTATTATCTGATGTATTTTATATAATTTTACTATAACGAAATTTAAAAAACAATGATTATTTGGATGAAATATGACAATGCTCCAAGGGCACAGCACATCTTGTGCAAATATTGCCAATTTACATACAAAATTAGTGGCGTTTTGATGAAGGGTGTTTGGCCAAATGTTCTCCAACTTATTTTCACGACATGTAATTGTCATTAGTACAAAATTCAATTTTTGCTGATATTAATAAGTAGTACTATAATTTATTGCTTAAAAATTAAATACTGACTAACATAGTCAAAATTCGAAAGTAAATGTCGTGTCTGCAAAAGCCAAATAACTTCAAGTACTTGGAGATGAAAAAAGATCTTATTGTTGTATGCTAACAAAGGTGTTGTTTGTTACAGGGCAGTGGAGGTGGGGGTTACCCCACAAGTGGAAGTGTTCCAGCTGCTGGAAGCCCGTTTACCCCGCAGGGGGGTGCAGCATCAGGGGGAGGACCTTCAACACCGTGCCCTCCCCCACACTACGCCCATTCGCCAGCGCCTTCTGGGTCTTCAACCCCCGTGGGATTTAACTCTCACGGGCCTCCTCAAGGACCTCCTCCTGGCCCTCCATTTCCTCCGTCGGGACTGTACAACGGCCCTAACTCTCCATACTTTAATAGCTTTCCACCGTCTGGCGGTCCGCAACCAAGACCGCTCCAGCCACCTCGTCCTAATCAATCCTTTCCACCTTACTCGTCACCTGGACCATTCCCTTCCGTAGGACCTAACAATCCTAACTTCGGACCTCCACCGTTCCCTTCACATCCTTTCCAGCAACAAATTCCACCGGGTAAGAACACCTGCTCATCTTTCTATCTAATGACCATTGCATCAAAATTTTATGCATACTCATTTTTATGCTCTCTCTTGTCAACCTAAACATACAATGGACATAATATTATCTAATCCAAAATGAAAATAATTTTCTTAGGTCCTCACTTGCCCCCTGGTCCACAAAACGCATCTGGGATGCCTGGACTTATGCCTGACAGATTACCTGATCATGGGTAAGTGTATTTTCTCTATCCTTTCATTTCCATGTACATAACCACAAAATATTACAGATTGCTCTGTCGAGGTCCTTTTAGAAATGATACTCACAATTGGTAGGTATTCTGAAGTGCTGTTGATTCAATTGAAAACCTATGCCTGAATTAATTTAACTAATGTAGATTTAAGTGCAACATATCATTCCCAATAAAACCACTTTCAAAGTAGGATACCCAATTAATTTAATGCATTAGTCATTTGTACTCTCAGAACTGCTGTGGTTGCACTCTGTTTTCAGTTTCTGTAAAGGGGTCCGGCACTCTATTCGATAGCATTTATTTACTAAATGAGGAGAAACTATCTATCCACCTAATCCAAGCTTCACGTGTAATTGCAAATTATGACAATAGGGTTTAGTATTTCAAAATAAGCCTTTGTTTGCGTTTATTACTGTAAATTAATAGCGCTAAAAGGTTTTCCGAAGTAACCCTTTGACAACCGGTTGACTGTCGATAAGTTTAAAGCTGGGCAATCAGTTGTTGTTTATGTTCCAGCTCATACCCGACAGCGACACAACCTGCCATGCTAATAAAACGAATAATCCTGCTCAGGACATGGGCAACACATCTCAATTATTTCACAACTTCCTGAATTACCATCTTTTTAAAAACACTTGGATGAGGAATATTGAAGATCTTTTTACAATTTCCTTTTTGTTGATATCTAAAATTACTAAGCTGACTAAAAATCGGGGTAAATAGTGGGAATTTCTTATTTTTCAATCTATGCAATTAACGCAGAAAGAAAGTACCTACTCTATGCATCCAAAATGAAAATATTAGGTAATGATTGCAATGATTAAAATAAGTAGATTGGTATAATTTACAGATACAAATGTATCCATTTTTTCACGCTATCGGCAAAACTCGAAATACTCTACTCGTGGTTTATTAATCTTTATTATATTATCGTTTTCATATTTGAATAGGTCCTATTATTTGTATTCTATTAGCGAGCACTAGCTATATTCTATATTATAGTTGTTTGGATCGCTCATTGAAAAAAATGGTTCCAAAGTACAAGTAAACTGGAATTATTTTTTGCGCTCTTAGTTAAATAGGGCGGTAAATACTTAGGAATATTAGATTATGAATATAGGATAGCATCTTAATAACATACATTTATCTCGGCATTATTAGAGGAATAATATAAAATACATACGTGTAGAAAATGTCTGTAAGATGCCTGAATACAGTGTTATGCTGATATGGTCTATACGCGGACTACGAACAGATAGAAGGAGATCGAATACAGTTACATCGCTAAGCAACGGGTTATCGCTGTTGAAGAGAGGATGCAGTGACTGCTTTGTGCTTAGCCAAAGAGAACCAGAGTATAAGAATATAGTGTAGTGTTGTACATGTACAGAAGGGTGAGTTAAAGAAGCTCTCTGGTTTGTGTGTCTATATGTAATAATATTATGACCGTCGTAGTACGACAGTACGACTATATCCACTAAAGCCAGGGCAGCAGCCAGAAGGAAACTTTCGGGGGCAATAACTAATACTTACACCAGTTTCAGTTGGTCGTATTCACACCAATCGCTAGAATTTTGCAAATTTAAGTGAAAATTGGATGAAAAATGAAAATTTTGCTTATTTTTCGCTGATGTTTTTGCGAATTTCGGGGAAGGGGGAAGCACGATCCCCGGTGCCCCTCACCCTAAATCCGGCCCTGACTAGAACTATTAAGAATGAAAAGGATATTCGGCCTCTGCAGCACTTTTCGGTAGAATTGGCTAAAACGAGAATTAATCTGAGAAAATACGACAAAATTGTATTCCCTGGATATCTATTGGTTCTTGGTAATTATTCGTTAGGCATAAAAACATACAAAATTTTCATGGGGTTAGTGTATAGGCTTTTCCCTTATTTATGTAGGCATAGCTAAGTTTGTAATTACAATGTTCATTTAAGTACCTAGTACTGAAATTTTTTGATGATATTCAAGATAATAATGAAAAGGGTTTTTGTGAAGATTTAGAAAGTGTTTTTTCCAAAAGTTAGCTGAGATATAAGAAAAGGTTGACTTCTTTGGGATTGGTAGGTTCCTGGATTAAAAAACCCTGTGTGGAAGGTTGTTGTACTTGTTTATGTAGTGGAAGCTAGCTTAGGTATGTCTCTTGTTCTTAGGTATAAATGTGTTATGTTCTTTCTACCTAAAACGTTGTAGTCGTAGTAGATTGCAATAGGTGGGTAGTAGGATTGTAGTCTTGTCTTGGATTGTATGAGGCGATGCTACATTCTATGAAGCCATGTCGAAATGTCGAAAAGATCGGCAGAGTTGAGTAGAACGAGAACTACTTAGAATAGAAATAATAGACATTGCGCATATATGTGCGTTACATAACACATGCATACCGAAGTTGTTTTGTCTGATAATAGGGCATATGGGATATCGTTCGTACATACGTACCTTATAATATTTAATTATGTTGATACTTACACGTTGCACAACGTACATACTTTCTATCTAGAGCCCGAGAAAGTGTAGCTTATCGTTTTCCCTTGTCTTAGTTCTATTTATTTTGTATTGGTACTCTTCCACTGGAAGTTTTGTCCTTATTTCTGGCTTATTTTTGCACGTTGTATAGCCTTCGCTTTATGACATACAACGTGGGTCAGAATATTCGGAACAAATTCAATAAAATTGCTATCAACTGTCAAAGATATTATGTGCGATTGTTCAGAGCTAATGCCGGTATTAATAATCTATTTCCTCGAATTTGAGACTGATTTCTTGAGGAAAAGGCTAAAATAAATGGTTCCGTTTAGAAATCCATACCTGTATTATTTTTCTGCTATATGGAGGTACAGTTCCCAAATACTAAAAGCATAAAGTCGGTCAATGTCTTTGAAAAAATATAAAATTAGTTATCTTCAGGTGAAAGGTACATACACCTATTACGTGCTGCATGTCTGTACTCTGTACTCTGTACATAGCGTGATATATAATTGAATTTATTTATTTCCGAAAATTAGGGTAGCAAATTTTCCATTACAAAAGGTTACTTCGGAAAAAAAAATCTAAGTGATAAATTTTCAGTTATTTATTTTTAATCTTTATTTATTTTATTACGACTTTGAAGTAGAAATAAATACTAGGATGTTTGTAATGTGGATGTCACGGGTTTGTGATTCCGTGCCCGTCTCTAGTTTTGAGGAGATATTAATATTACACAGAGCATGTATTTTGTAGTGTAGTTGTAGTCTTGTAGTACGAGGCAGTGTTATGTGTTGGTGTGGTTTAGTAGGAAAGCAAAGGAGCTTCATATGAAGCGAATGAATGTTAATGTTACTCTTGTCTGAGTCGTCTATATCTTTGGACTTCTTTCCACTCTCCTGTATATAAATGTTTTAGTTAGGTGTATGAATTGAAATTTATGTAAATTAAACGAAAACGCAAGAATGGAACATCTACCTATTTTATCCAACCAAAATTGAAACGAATCAAAATTCTTAGCTTTTCTGTTCAAGACATAATATCATTGCATCTCTAGAATCTCGTACCACGTAAGCAACATACATGCTTGTACATGTGACATTATATAAATTATATAATTATTTTTTACTTTAAGAATCCTAATTTAGCTACAATTTTTTAATTTGACAAAAATTGAAATTCTGTATCGTTTTTTGAGCGGGTGTAAGTGTAGCCCATGCTCAAATAAGTAATACATACAAGACATACATACATACTTAGTTAGGTAGGTGTATGGTGTATGAATGTATATCCGTCCGTATAGTTTCCTTCCATTCTTGTTCTACAAAGTAAGCCTAGCCACTTCTACTAATACGCCTAGCTATTTTGTACTTTCTTTTGGAGATGTGCATATAGCCGTAGTAATTCTTCCTCGGGTTTATACACGCATAATGATACATTTTATGTATGTGGAGTGGATGTACGTATAATATGTGCACATAGGTATAACGCTTCTGACTCACAGCTCTATGTTGTGCTTATAGAAGTTATACTATCTCCATTTGTATAATTCTCTGATTCTTGTTTTCTATAGTGGCAAAGTACATAGGTAATGATAGGCATTATAAGTTTCTGTGAGGTTGTTGAGAGAACTGTACAGTTCTTGCCTGCGATTGCGAATGGTGTTGCCTTTTTATCCTTGGGGAGAATCAGACCCCGAACCGTTTTAACTTTTTGTCCTCTTTTCTAGAACTATTTTTTGTGAGAATTACGTCCAGGGCCTCCCCCTGCCCCGGAATAACACCCGGGAATCCTATAGGTTCATTCGGAATTTGTCGGGAACTTTTCGATTTTTTCATTGAATTTCTTCCTGAATTTTAGGATTCGCATGTGTTGTGCGACTAAAGGTAAATTCTTCCGCAGGTTTGACTCTGGCACTTTTCCTGATGATAAACTGTCGCTCACCTGTATTGGAAATTTATATCTGTATGAATTTATTCTGCGTTGGAAGGACATCCATTACATTGCTTTCCCTAATTGTGCTGTAGACATGACATGCCTGACTGACTGCTTAGCAAGGAGTCTATGATTTAGAATTGCAGACACATGCAATTATCAGAATTATTGAAACAACAGGTGATGAAAGAGAACCAGTAAATCAGTTTTAATGATAGGGTCAAGACCAGTAGCCTTCTAGATGGCTAATTTTCCTAGACAAACTGCAAATTGACTTGGAAATTATGCATTAATGATGAAAGCGTGATAGTGAACAGATCTTCTGCCACAGTTTCTTACAGCTCTCTTTTTCAAGTAGGAAGAGTAGGAACAACATAGCATTCTCCCGCCTTTTCCCAGACACTGTCAATATGCATGCATGGTTTTCTACTGTATTGCGACTGGGAAAAAATTGCTATCGTTATTGATTGGTTGCATTTAGTTGGGATCTAGTTTGGTAGTATTTCTTGTGTTGATGCTGTGTGTGTGTCTGATGGACGGCTGTCTGTCGTATAAATATTTTTAGTATGCAACCTACCTGCTTATTAATAGATTCCTATTTTAGATGTCGTCCTTCATGCCAATAGTGTTGTGATGTTTACTCGAGAGACAGATGCAGGCAGGAAATAATAAGAAATAATAAGAAGGGATTAAGAATCTTTCCCGCTCAGATCGTGGAGTGAGGGCTGGATGTGTTTCTCTGGCCACAGAAGTTCAACTTCTTGTATAAATAGGCATGCACTACCAGTAAGTCTAGTATACTACACACTACTAGTAAGTGGAAGAGCGTGGCATGGAATATTAGGAGGCGATATGCGATAGAAGAAGTAGGTGATGTGATTCTGTTGTCTTGTCCTACGGATGATGATGATGAGGATGCGATGGTGCTATGTGCCTACTGAGTGACTACTAGTAGTAGTGAGTGAGCAGACAGACTGGGTACCTACCGAGCCAGACTATGTAAATGAGAGTTGCATTTTGGAGGATGAAATGGAGTTGTTTGATCGTCGTCTCATCTCGACTTGTGTCTGTCTGTCTGTGTGTCAATAACTCTTTAAATAGTGATCTGAAGGGATTCCTGTCTGTTTTTAGACGCTAGCTGCTGCGGCGAGGAGTAATTGTCGCCTTCTTCATATGAAAATGAAGTCTGTGACGAAGGTAGCTCGGTTGGCATTTGGTGTCGAGCCGTCGTGCATTCCGTGCACAAGTGTTGTTGCACGGCCTCAGTACATGACCGTTGCGTCTTGTCTTGCGTCTGAGTGGAGCTCTCTTCTCTCTCTCTGCTCGGCTAGGCATGGTTTCTTGGTTGGTGCGTAGATCTAAAACGGGAGCGCGGCTGCCTGCGTCTCGGAGCACGGAACTTCCATCCAGCTCCTGCTCTGCTCTTCCTCTTCTCTCTCTCTGCTCGGAATGACGGGAAGAGCGGATTGTGTGATGCGAGGAGAGAGCAGGAAAATTTTCCAACTGAGAATGTAGTCCCTCTTAAAAATCGATATGTGGCCTCCCCAGTCCCCACCCGTCCTCGCCCAAATCGGTTGAGGGACATTGTAGCGAGTCGGTTGAGTCGGATGCGATGCACATAAAGCTCTAAGCTGGCGAGCTTCTCTCTCTCTCTCTCGCGTACTCCCTCAAATTTTCTTATAGGGGCCCAAAACAAACGCTCCATTTTTCTAGAGGGTCGCTACATTTTTGGGTAAAAGTTTTTTCCAAGGGCCATAACATGTAAGTTCGGAATGCTCAGCATCCACGATGGAGATGCAATGTCGTATCCTAGGTCCTTGTCTTCGTTGTTTGACCCATTCCTTAGACACTCTGTCCCAGCCGAGGTTTGTCCAACTACCACTCACGTACTCCACAACGTGTTCTCCCCTTCCCAGTTTACCTTTATAATCTCATCAACTTTCCCGAACCTCTTTCCTTCCTCTGACTTTCTTCCATCTATCTCCACTTTCAGTTCTCTCTGATGCCACCAATTAAGACAGAACAGAGCTACCGCTACGTACAACAGCCACTCCGCTCTCTCGCTCTCTGTCACTCATGCTGATTTTTGTTTGTGGAGGAGAGGCACAACAACTCTGAGGTCCACTACTCCGGTCGCCACACACATGCATGCCACAGAAAAGAGCCACTCGCATTGTCGCATTCCAGTCATTCCTGCACTCATCGGTAACCATTCACCCATGGACAATTAGCAATAGTACACTTGTCACTTAGCTACTTGCCTTGCCGCACCAGCCAGACGAACGAGTGTCACTTGTTCTCCATTAGCCATGCAGCCTTCCTTCCCAT
>JABASI010002982.1:0-17810 GCA_019776505.1 Tomocerus nigrus | reverse complement strand
TGAAAGGACCCCTTAGGATAATAGCATAAATTGGGCTTAGAGAAATGTAATTTTAAAATTCTTTCCATTCAACAACTGGACCCGTAATTTCCACAATTAAAAGGTCTAAGTCCTTTATATGGAGGAAGTCGTATGTGCATGAAGTTACTTTTGATAGACCCTATCAATTGGACGTTATTATAATTTAAGTTCTTGGTGCAGTATAAATGACCCTGCTGCTCTCAAATCTTTCTAAAAAGGCCAATGCAGTATAATAGCAAAGACACTGCGAGATCACGAAACTAAGTGAGATATAATTACGGAGGAGTCTGGGATTAGACTTCCTAAATACTAATCTGCATATCATCGTCATTGCCAAACTACTGTCTGCCACAGACAGAGCTACTGGAGAAAGTAAGTAAGCATTTAGTAATGCACAAAGAAAACTTTGTATTTTGTCGCTCGTGTGTATGGACAGGCTCAAAAAGTTCAAATTGTGTTCTCATCTATGAACTATCTCTCTCTTCAAGGAGAACACTTACTTTTTGCAAACATTTTGACTAGAAAAATGGGGCAAAGGGTGAAGAGGATTTGGAAAGGAGCGTAATAAATTGTTTGCTATGAATTTCACCGGAGTAGTGCATTTTCGGAGAAAAAGAGAAAGTCTCGGAGGTTAGGGATTTACTTACATGTACATGTGGGAATTTAAAAAGAGACAGAGATGAATTCTATTTGTGCAGAGTTGAGTTACTTAGGCTGAGTTGACTGTGAAGTGTTCGGATAATGTCGGACAGGCAGTTAGAGCATTAGCTAAAAAACTTCTTTAAGGTTAAAGTAAATCCGGCAATTTTTTATTCCTCCTTCTTAGTCACTTGTTTTTGTTTATTTCTTTGTGTCTATTCATGAGCCCATTGCAGTCGGCGGAGGGAACACGACTTAAGTGCACCGTGACATTTCCATTAAAAACTGCACGACAGCACATAAATAAGTAGCACTCAACAATAACGACGACCACAACAATAAGCAATAAATAATGGCACACACACACACAGGGAAATTCAATGTAAAAAGTAAGTAACGAGATTTGACGGGAACTCAAGGAGGCAGCGAACTTTTTTCTTCTCTATTTACAATGGATTTAAGGCTCCATTGAATAAATCCACTTTGAAGTTTCGATTCTAGCTCCAGCCAGATCAACTTTATATTGTATTAGACAAATACTGGCTCAGATGCCAGTGTTCAGCCTATAGTAAAGGAACGATAATAATATTATACCGAACTGGGATATTTGCATACATTTAAACAAAATTAATTATTTCTAATATCTAAAATAGTTTGCCATCTGCATTTCGCTAGGTGGACTCTTCCCATTGTTGTCATATTGAATATTAACTTTTTTTCTACTGCAGAGGGACAAAAACGAGGATTTTGTCTCCAGTCGGGAGAAACTGTAAAAAATTTTAATTTGAAAACATTCGGAGGAGCCTACCTCCAGGGACACTTAATGGTAATGCAGTACAGCTATCTTGATTATATGCAGACAGACATTTAAAGCCATTTACTCCACATTGACGTGAAATGGAAAAAAAACTTCTACAAAAGAATCTGACATAATCTGAGCACTCTATCATCTAGTAATCGATATAGTGAAATATTTCTAGAATATTTTTCGTATCCAGCCCGTCTGACTAATATCTCAAAATGTACTCGTAATTACTTTTCTGCTTAAAAACCGTGTAATTTAAATTCTAGCAAATATTCAATGGTCCTGTGAACAATTTGTAATTTTATCCATTTTTTCCAATGACAGAAACTAAAACCATGATTCAGTATTGTTGTGGAGCCCTATTACAGTATTAGTATCTCTGCCTTGCATAATGGGGAACAATACTGACTGCACATGTAAATCTTGTGTTATTTTATTGCTTTGTATCCTAAGACGATTATGCATAATAGAGGCACTGTGTTGTGTTAGTATTTTTCAACGTACTTTCTACAGTGGAAGGACACAGACAAAAAGCATAGAGGCTACGAATTAAAATGGGAAAAATAATGGGGAAAGAAAGTTGACTTTCTCCGAAGGAGCATTGTTTATCCATATGAAATGTTGCGGTGGTGGCTGTGGTAGTTGTAAGAGGATCCTTTTGGTCGCATAACAAATTACGTTGAAACATAAACAATAAAACTCCAGGCTAGGAATAATTGTCAAGAAGATATTTGCCTTTTGAGTTCCTCCATAATGGCCTTCCATCTATGAAACTAAAAACATTCGAGATTTTCCTGCTATTCCTGAGTTCTTTTAGTAGCAGGGCTCTATTATTATTATGAGCAGCGTTAGCTACCTTTTTATAGATGTATCGTGACAGTCTGTGTGTCTATCTGTGAACCAGATTTTCTCACCCTCAAAATAGGAAAATGAATGGGTGGACCTAGATCTTTCAAATTTCGTGCATGTGTCCTGGAGGTCAAAGGTCGGTTCCTATCTTAAGACGGGCTCAATCTGCTGTTAACTTCTGACCTTTTGACCCTTTTAATTTTGTAGTAGGTAGTAGGAGTAGGAATGAGGAAAGACACAGAATAATGTAAAAATACTAAATGCTGCGACGTGCTAAGGATACAGGTAAAAACATCTCGACAGCGTCTCGACAGAAAGCGTCCCGACAGCAACACACTAACACATCCGACTAAGCTACCGTTATTCTTGTCTATGCCTGTTTTTACAACAGTTTATTTAGTAGGGATTTTGGTTTTACACGACTTTTATTGACTCATGTCTAGCATTCATAATTTTCCTTGTGACTTGTCTTTCTCTTTAGTCTGTGTGCATTTATAGGGCATTTATTTAGCCACAACTTGTCAATAGCGACTTATTGTAAGGACATTAATGTGCGGCTTTGTGCTCGGTGACGGAAAGTTGACTGGAGGCAAGGAAATATTATTCCAAACAAGGCAATTTCGCGGAAACAGATAATTTCTCGATTTTTATTCAAAAAGAGCAACGGGAAGTCGTATCTTTGTTTTGGAACGCTCTCCTACTACTCATAAAACATGACAGATACGTTTACTACGGAGACACTTAAGTAGCAAAGCCCTTGGCTCTCTTTCCGACTTTCTCTTCCGATCTGCTCTTACGCTGACGACATTATTCCTGTCTGCAGAGTAGACAAAGATACACGCTGCGAGATTAATGGACGACTATTCTCTGAATTCAAATTGCCGCTTTTTAACTTATATAGCCATTTTTAATGGTGTATCTTTGTTGCTCCCAACGGCACTAAATGCATCTCTCGTAATAACGTAAGCCAAAAACTTCAAATAATTCCACTCAATTAGGTTACTACGGATTAATCTCATTATTATGTTTCTACTATTTCCTTTATCGGAATTCAACTAAAATCCTAAAGAACCTTTTGTACGAGGGAAACATCATCATACTTAGCAGTTCTTAGGGCGGAAGGCAACCACCGAGAAAAACTAGACACGAGATAATCTCTTTAGAGGACGGAAAGCAATTAAAATCGAAGAAGGGTCGATAAGTAGTCTATTTATAAATATGGAGGCTGCTGGCCCTTCCATCATTCATTCACTAAGTACCTACCTACCGAAGTATTTACTTACTCCAGCTTGCACTACCAGTACCACTGCCTTGCATGCAATGTTACACAGCAAGCAAACTCGTATGTGGCTAGTGCAGTCGTTACTCCCAATGGTGTTGTCAGTACCCTACGGTCAGCATTAGAAGTATAGTAGGTACCAGGTACCTATACTTAAAAGTGAAGGGCACTTGGTAACACGGTTGAAGCCAGCTAGGACTTTTGATTCACTTTTTAGTGAGAGTACGAGAAAAAGGGGCCAACCTTTTAGAGGATTAGTAAATGTCTGGGCAGAGATTCTCGGTTCTTAAGGCGCACCCTAAAAACTGAACTTAATTCCGATATTAACAAAACCAAATCTCGAGCCCGTTTATAGGACACTCACTTCTAACAATTAAAATTATCTGGGTCTTCAGAGTAAATAAGGACGGGAAGCTTTTTATACAGTTTCTTTCTATTGTCTAGTCTAAATAATTTATGTAGAGATTGAATAAATACAGCTGCATGTATAATGCCTGCCGTCGGGTTAATATTATAGGGAACACATAGCGACATATCTATAACATATATAACGGATGCAATCTAAAGTGTAATCAAATGGAAAGAGTATTCATTAATAAATGTTCTCGGATATTTGCATCATGGAGAGGCACCTACTCTAACCAATTACATACTAATCTTGCCCTGAATGTAAACATGTAACTTTGTATCTGTGATTGATGCTGTGTTATTGACTAAATGGATGACTAAACTTACTACAGACTACAAACTCTACTACAAACTTACTACTATTACTCTAACCAAATGAAGTTGAACTAAGTATACTAAAATAACATTACTGTAACAACAATCTATTTCCCTTGTTATTTATATTCCAAGAATATTGGAATCCACGCAAAAGAATGTTCCGCCGGTTTTCACTTTCACCAGAGATTTTGACGTCACGCACGCTTAGGTATATGCATAGTGTTAGACCGCATACACGCGGTCTAACGATGAGGATGTTTTTTCAAACTATTTAATAGATTATACGTAGAAATGTTTTGACTAGTTTTTACACTTGTTTAACTTCTCTAATTATTAAAACTTTTAGGTAATGTCCGTGAGGATACAACCTACACTCACGAAACAATAAAGACCTTTCTCAGAATACTCATTTGTGTAGTTATCAATTTCCGAGTTGATGCTAAGTTGCTAACACCTTTTGATCTTTTAATAAACCTGTGTAAAAAAGAATGTAAAAAAGTAGCGGTAAAGGTAGAACGTGATTTGCGCAAAAGGTCAAGGGGTCATCCCATTAACCCCATTTTTTAATGACACCTTTGCCTTGCATCCACACACCCACGTGCAAAATTTGAATGGAATTTCTCAAACCATTCATGAGTTAGAGCATTTGCAATTCGATGCATATGACTGCAAAAGGTCAAGGGGTCATCCAATTGACCCCATTTTCTAATGGGATCTCAACCTTGATCTCACAAACACATGTACACAATTTGAGTGGAATATCTCAAACCGTTCATGAGTTATTGAGTAACGGACAAACAGACAGACACACAGACAGACTCAACATTTCTATAAAGTAGCCACTGCTACTTAATAACGAGTCCATCACATTATCTCCATGTGCACCTTATTTGGCAATTCCGTAGTAGTTTTAATGCCTTCATTACATTAATTGCCTGTGTCAATTGCTTTGTATGTATGTAGTAGGTATATTAGTATAGGTATTCGTGGCTATATTTAAACCTCATTCGCCTTATTTCGTTGGCAGAGTTCGAATATGTCTCCTCAGGGTAATCAGTTTCGGATTGAAATCTGACAGTAATTCCAGTTTCGATAATATTTAGAAAGTTGAAGTATTATTACTATTGCATAATAAATATTAATTAAAAATACCTAACTGTATTACAAAAGTCTCTGTGTAAGTACGGGCTATAAATAATAAAATAATTCACAAAGTTCAAATAGTGTTTATTACAATACACTATGCAATTTGTAATGCTTTAAAATTATAGCTTGATTTTCCTATTATGAGGCTACATGATTTATTATGAATATTAATATAGACTGTTATTATGTAATACATATCTTTGACGGAGGCAAAATAGTAAAATAATTAATGATTCCTTGCAGTCCATGAGTCCATGGAGTTGGCCATCGCTTAGAGCCCTTGAACGGAGAATTGCAGAATTTAGATGCAAAATACATAATAAATATGTAAATCTGAAGGCATTAACATATTGTTGTACGATGTACGACCCAAAATAATTTTCTGTCTTCGATCTTGTCACATTTAACTAATTATTCAACAGTATAGACAGTAGGTATCCTTGGATAGTTTTAGTTAGGCTCTGATAAGTTGGCAAATGACCTGTTTTGTTCAAAGCTCGCATCTGCTGAGAGTCTTAGCTCTTTGGTTAATTGAATTATAATCGTGACGCCAGTTTAGTATTCAGCATTTAACTTTATATTTGGACGCAAGAAGGTTGTATGCACTCATATTACATGGTAAAAAGAATTTAATATGGTGAGATACAGAAACTAAGATCGTTGTGCTAAATTAAATAGCGCTAGGAATTACATGATGCGAGCGAAAATATTTTGCAAGATTTCAATAGAATTGAATTTGCTGAGCCACCGTACAAAAGTTACTTTGAATATCAAAGGAAAGGTGTTATGGGGCTTTGAGAGTTTATGGTTGATAATGCTATTATACTATTTTCTTTGCAAGCTGCCATTGCAGTTACTAACAGAAGGAACACTATTTGCCAGTCGCTCACCGCCAGACTCCACACGAACCTTTTCCTAATAAATTCGGGTGTCTGATTTCGAAAATAAAAGAAATCTTGTAATGCGATCAGCCTCGAAAAGAACAACAACCCACAATTACCCAGACTCCGCAAATAAATTCTGTGTTGGTTACTGTTACTATAGGTACGTCTTTCAACTCGGGTATTACATTGTACATTGATTGTTCATTTGGAAAGGTATTTTCGGACTTTACTTACTTATACCATACCAAATGAAAATATTAAATTGATGCTAGTATAAAATTTTAGAAGCTCTTTTAAACTAAAACAAAAATTCTCAACTATACATATTCAAAATATTCCAATAAATGAAGAATTTGCATGGAATTTACTCCATTTCTGAAATCAGCGACACAAACCTACCAGGACTAGATTCATGTGGTGCCCATCTGCCAGGGGTTGTCAAATACTGTCTCTTGCGAGTAAAAGAAACGGAAATGACTGAATTGTTGAATGAGGTCTAACTTTCTCTTTCTGCTAACTGGTTTGTGTATTTTGTATAATGTGGCATAATGACAGCACTGCATAAGCTTGAATATTAGAGAATAATAATATAAAGATGCGGTTCTCTCTGTTTGCCAAGTTCTATTCAGGCAATTACCATTTTATATATAGGCTTATATTATTTATAGATTGAATTTTAAGAGGTCTGTAACAGTAAGAAGCAGTAACACGCACTCAATCCTTTGCAAGCTCTGGTTTCTATTAAAGAAAACGTGACTGGATCTTATTGTCTAAGAAAGTCCATGTGAAGTGAATAACTGATTAGTCGACTTTCATTTCGTTTGAGTTTTTCATTCTCGCTCACTGAAGTCTCAAAGTCAGAAGTCTGTTTAGGCTTAGTATTACTTTCTCTCAGAATCTCACAGTCACATCACAGCCTCCAATCAATACAGTTATATGTGCCAGCCAAGTACCAACCACTACCACACATGCCACCGTGACTACTATACTACGGCTCCATCACTACAGCCCGAAATCTACTTAAAACCAAAATAAAGAGTTATTTCAGCGATTTTCCTTTAAGGGTAATAAAAGTGGATCTAGTTGTACAAAATTCAACCTATTTCACTATAATTAAACTTAGCACTTATCACTTTATCAGACATAACTACTAACTGTGACATGTTTATAACCCTTTCAAGATTAAGATCCAACAAATCTATAAAAAATATCTATACCTAAGTAAATGCAACGAAGAAATAATTTATTGGATAAGTTTTGCAAAATGAATCTATATGATTATAGGTATTAGCAAAAGTTGGATAATAAGCAACGTAAAGCATCACCAGAATGCAAAATTATTGCCCACGGTTGGGCCATTCCTCAAAGGTAGGTAGCTAAATATTAAAACTTCCGATATCACAGCAAGGATGCAGAGTGTTTTTGGTTTGTTAGAAAAGCCAATCTTGTCAGCAAAAAACCGAATGAAAGTGTGAATGCCTATACAGTTGGGCCATAATTCCTCAAAGGTAGCTAGCTAAATATTATAACTTCCCATATCAAATCAAGAATGCAGAATTTTTTGGTTTGTTGGAAAAACCAATCTTGTCAGCAAAACCGAATGAAAATGTGAATGCCTCTTACTAGATTCAAAATTCTAAAATCCTTTAAAGAAAGCTTGGATGTTTCCCATAACCTGAATTTATTGAAATAGGGGACTGAAAATGATTTCAAAGCTATGTAGATTGATTAAATGTATTATTATAGTTACCAATACCATCTTACCATTTTAGATAAAACGTACACGACTATAATATGAATAATATGATTCCAAGTTTGTCATTTGTAGTAGAATTGCCAAAGGGATTCCGAAAATTCCGAAACCTTTTAAACTCTCTTTGCGTATTGTATACATTGTAATGAATACAAAGCCATTGAAGGTTAGTAATTGTTTTTGTATTTATTCATCGCATAAAATTAAGACGAATATTAAATAGCATTGGACATTAGCCAAACGTATACGTATTTGGGAAAAGTATTTTTGCCCTTTCCATAACATCTCAACGATGTTGGTTTCTTTGGTTTGCTGCCACAGGCGATATCCTCCAACTTCGCCATTGTACATCCTCCAACTTCGCTATTGTATATCCTACAATAGGACGGAAGCCTCCACACAATTTAAAGTTCAGCCAAGCCAAGTTAATTGCAAAATACGTTTCAGAATCACGCAGTTGGAAGATAAAACACTTGCAATTCACATCATGCTAGACAGTTGCTACTTTGCTACGGAACAATCCTTGTTTACTGCACGGGC
This sequence comes from Tomocerus nigrus, assembly GCA_019776505.1. Classification (NCBI taxonomy): domain Eukaryota; kingdom Metazoa; phylum Arthropoda; class Collembola; order Entomobryomorpha; family Tomoceridae; genus Tomocerus; species Tomocerus nigrus. Next base: position 9,168 of record JABASI010002982.1, on the reverse strand, counting down.
AATCCTTTTTTCATTGTTTTTACGAAGGGACAGCACACGGTTAAACAGCCACGAGAGAGATTTACTTTGCTATCAAAATACATTATGACCTTAAAATAAATACCAAGACACGGTGAATACTGCTTACTTTTATACGTGGAATGTGAATAGTTTTTTATAATCGGATTTGTCCATCATTGAGCTACTTAATTGCCAGAGTGCAGATGGACGATCCATTGTAAAATCCCATAAGATTTTTCCAACTTTCTCGATTAAGGACAAATGAATTTTTATACAGCATTTTATTTTATCACATACTAATACCAATGCAAACTTCAGGTCGTCGTGGGACGCTATTTCTTTACTTGTTTAAAAATTTAGAAAAATAAAATTCCGTAGTAAAATAAAATTCCGTAGTACTGAAATCCAATTTTGACCAATTCAATTTTACATGGATTTGAGTTTTGAGTAGAATCTGGTTTGGGATTGTGACACTTCAACGCAACGGGTTTCATTTCTCATCCTTATTTTAAAATGGATTAACTATGTAGGAGTCTTGCTAAAGAGATTTAATATATAAAATTGTCGACCGATCTAGTGCTAGTCTTGAGTTTTGTGCTCCCGGCCCATTACTCCATAATTAGTCTTTGTGCAAGGATTTTATAATAATGAAGGTAATCACACTAAAGATAAGACAACTTCTTGTTGCTTAAGGCACTATTCCGGAAACTCGGTTTAAGAATCCTCCCAGCCTCGTAATGCATAGATATTTGTAGTGTTGTATTTAGCATAGTAATAGTAAGTAAGCAATTATGAGAAATGAAAACCGATAATCTGTCAAGAAGACTCAATGTGATACTTTTATTGATGGTTTCGTTTGAGAAATAATATTCCCAATAATATTCCTAAAATAATAGGAAAAGTGAGTGGGAAACATTTAAATTTCCAGGATGGCGACTAATCCCCCTTTTTATGCATAGCTTTTCCCACGTTTTCCTAGGTGTCCAACTAAATTGGGTAGGAACTACCTATGAATATGCTATGCTGATAATCTTTTGATAGTCGAGCTAACTACAAGACAATTGAAAATACAGAAAATTGTATGTAAACAGGAAGGCGAGAAAATCGAGTGTATATCTGTATAGTAATAGCTAGAAGAGTTTGCCGCAGGAAAAAATAAACGGGCCAAACTAAATTAGATTTCCAGTCGTATTCACAAGATAATCCCTTATATAGGTCTGCTCTGCTCTGATTTTAATTAGCTTCGTTTTGGTAAAGCAGAAACATTCTGTACTTGGAATCGCAGTGGGCCTCTCAAATTAAAAAAAAACATTTTGTGACTTGCTAAATGGGTCACAATTATTATCTCTTTTTATTATTAGGTATACCTATTTATTTTTATGTACTAACAATAAGAAGTAAGCAAGTAAGTAGTAAGTATGTAAGAAGCAAAAACTAAACTAATTGTACGTCTTAAGTATATATATAAATCTTAAGTATACGATGGAAAAATGACTCCATTACGAAAGACAACTAAAAGTAAGTATTTATTTTGTAAATTATGCACTACAATTTTCAAATGAAAATAAAAATTCTTTCGGTCACACAACAAGGACACGCGAGCAAGATTGACAAAGTTTCAATATGTAAATTAACATGTTCTATGACAAACATGACAATCATAGGCCATATTCATCTGGGGGCTTGAGATAATTATCAATAATATCTATTGTGTGTTTTCGAAAAATTAAAAATCGGTGGAATGGCGGGGGGTAGTGGGGTGGTGGTGATTTGGGGGGCCACTAAAATAAATTTCGGGGCCATTAAAATAAATTTCGACCTTTACAAAAAAGCTCTTCTCACGATAGAGATACAAATTTTTTGAGCACTTTTCCAATATATAATTTATGATGTTTTAATGTTATCATTTTCTGTTTGGGCATCGTTATACAGGAAAATCGAAACTTTCAAATTTTTTGGTCAGTTTACGCTATTAGGTTGAGCAACGGCCACTGTTCTGTTTGTCTCATTCTCATTATTTTTTCATTAGTAAACAATTTGTAATGACTAAAGGGGTGTGGTGTAATGTGTAGTCATTAAGAATTAGGTAACTAGTTCTAGTAGTTTTCTAAGCCTACCTAAATACATAGGTAGGTAGTTTTGATTCATTTCATTGATTCGACCAGTGTGAGTTTCGAATTCTAAATGGGAGTACAGTGAAGAGAGTGATATTTTATTCCGAGTACAAAACAAAGCAAGTATTCTGCTCTGAGCTACGTCAACGTCAGTCTTAATAAAAAACCCTGAAAGGACTAGGTACCTTTGAACATTTGGTTTGATTCCCTACTGTCTAAACTTTGGACTGTTGGTTTTGCACATCTCAATTTTTCTTTCAGACATACGGAGATCGGATGCACAGCTCCTTTTTTACTTTTATTTTTGCTGTGTTTTCTTTTATCTACTTTCCTCACTTCTTTGGAGACGATTATTTGAAGCAAAAGGAAATGAAAAAAACCCAACAAATCCTAAATATAATGTGTATCTTGAAACAGGAAGAAATGCTGTCTAAAGGCAAAGGCTAAATGTAAGTAATCGGATTATTTTTAGGTTCTCGTCTGTCTGTCTCCACGGCGTATGGAGGGGAGTCCTCTGAGTCCTCTCACGCCTATAATAAACTAATCTAATTATGGCCCATATGCTTCATTCACCTCGTCAATTGAAGATCAAATTGGGTTTTACTATTTAAGTAAATAGCATCTTGTGGAATAAAAGGCAAAGGTGCCGTTAACCGACAAGAACTTCAATTCTCTATTATGACGATTTTGCTTTAAGGAAACGGCAACATTTATCGAATCATCAAATGTCAGTTTGACAGAATGTCTACATCTGCACTCACACTAACATTTACTAGATATTCATATACCACCGAAGTTAGCCTTAATAATATTCTATGGCATAAAGTTAATCAGCGCGACAACGTTAAATGCTCTGTGGCACTGCAAATTCGGAGGACTGTCAATCAAATACATTAGAGGGATGATCTAAATCCGAAATAAAACGAATCGTCAACAAACAAAAAGGCACCAACTAACTTTTCGACGACAGTTTGCGCCAGTTTAACAAAGCCAATTTCAAAATTTTAACAGAAATAATCATATTTGCTCGCAAACAGCAGAATTAAATTGGACAACGTGTCTTCTGATAAAATCCAATCGCGTTATTTTTCAGGATATTGGAAACCTTCCTATAGTGCAGTGGAGCACCAGTGTTACGGAACGGACTATTCCTAAGATTGCTGTACACCGTTACCCTAGGTGTATAGAATAATTATAATTCGTTCGTATGAGAATGCATTAAATATAAATATGTAAAGATTATGAATACTTGATACGTGTCTAAACTCTAAAGTAAATGATTTCTCGGTTTGGTCGTGCGTGCGGTATCGAGCTTGCCAAGTTGCCGTTTTCTGAGTAAAGATGCCGATCGAAGATACACCAAGGAATAGTTTGCACGCTATTTCATTTTCACCTTGCTGTACAGACGGTACGAAACGGGTAGTAAATATATAGTGATTCAAAAGGTTGACATGAAAAACTGATACGATTTCTATTTCCAAAAATTCAAGTTATAAATGAGAACGTCAGAGAAAAAAGAAATATGAATTGCTGGCTGGGGCAGCAGAAGCTTTCTTGAGAGCTACAAACACTGCACTCTGGTGTAGTGTAAGTATGTATTTTCATTTGCATTCAGGTATCCCAGCCATGAGTACAATAATCACTTTCTCCGTAAGTATCCACTTTATATTCAACAACGTTTACTTTCACGCACTGTTCTCGCTAAGAGAATGTACGAAGAGTATCGCAATCAGTAGGTTATTTGGCTTAGTTGCATTGTATCGCGTATTATAAATATTTAGCAACATTTATTCAAAAGGGAGGGAGGACTAAATGTTATTATAATGAGATATGTCAGAGATATACTTTGTAGATTAAAAAAGGTTACCAGCGGGTTTTAAATTTCCATTGAACTCCAAATAGCATAAACGAAATAGAAAAGATGAAAGGAAGTGTAAGTGGGAACTGATAACATCTCTTCGTTAGTACGCTTATTTGATACGGCACTATCAATTCTTTGAATATGCAGTAAGAAAATTACTGTGCTGCCTACATTACAAATACATTCGTACTTCTGCAGCTGCGGCTATTTCCGACCTGAAAAAGAACTTTTATATTTTCTATGATTGCACGAAAATGCGTTACTGTAGTAATTGCATACTATGTTATTATTGCTTTTTTAAACAGGGTCATTAGCAAGGCGGATAAAGGGACATTGAAGCCATTTTGCCAAAATATTGGACTTTCAGACACTTTCAGAAGATACTATCTCCTCGCTCTAGTAATCATCCAGTACTTCCTTCCCCTATTAATTATTACTGCCGCCTACGTGAGAATGTCACATCGTCTTTGGGGAGCTACAGCACCTGGTAATGCCGAGGACGCGCGAGATGCTGCAATTCTTCGTAACAAAAAGAAGGTACTCTATGTAGAGAATAAAAATTATTAAAATGATTTGTGGCTGTATAAAACGCATAAAGGAATGTATGTGGGTAGGTGTACCTTTGTAAATGCCATTAACACTACCAAACATAAATAAATAGGTGCTCACGTAATACAAAATACAAATAATACAATTGACACGAAAGCACGAACGGTCCATTTTTCTCAGCTGCATACAGTCACATACTCACATGCATCAATGAACAATGTTATCTATTTTGTGCCCAGTGAACTGTGAAATTCCATTGTTTCTTAATGCAGGGCCGTATGCAACTGAGAAATAGTCCATGGTCCATAGAAACTTTCAAGACAACGGGTAGTATAGTGCAGTTGCAGGTTGCAGGTACAATCTACGACATGCAGTCTTACCAATTTCGCATCGCATGATTCCTAAAGGTGAAATCTCGTATAGAAATGCTCACCTGACATAACTAGACTACTCTTTTATTAATTTTACATCTAAATTCTTTTTCTCCATGTTATTTATTTTTCAGTGTTTAAAATCAAATTGTAAATCATAATACAATTGTGTCTGAGAGAACAAAAATTTAAAAGCACAATTTAAAAAGTATTTATTATTGAATTACACAGTTAAATTGCACAAAGTTTGCAAAGTTTTGGTAGGAATATGGATATTAAAGGATATAAGGAAAATAAATGGTCATGTATATTGTAGGCAGTAAATATTTTTGATTTACAATGGATGACATTATTTTGAAGGTTATCAAAATGCTGGTGGTGGTCGTCCTTCTATTTGCGGTTTGCTGGTTGCCCTTGCAAACGTACAATTTCTTGCAGAGCTTCATTGACGCCATAAACCAGTACGTTAAAGCATACTAGCATTCTTATCAATTTAATAACTTTCATTGTCCGTTCAACTTTCTCTTGGCAAAATTTCAAATGTGGGATTTAGGATTAAAATATCATGAATTTAAAATATGAGATTTAATAATAATATGAGTTATAAATGTAAACTGAGATAAATAAATTACAATAAATAAGTACATCTAATTTATTCTGGAAGTCTAGAGACTTTCACCGTTTTGCCTTTAGCGCTACAATTTGTGGCAGGAATATAGAAGACAAAAGACAATAGTACTATTTTTTTATTGTCGCATTCTGGGTTTTCCTAATGCCCCAATTCTCGACGAAGTCTAGCTCGCCAGCTTCATCTGGTGAATATCGGATGAAATGTATAGTTTCAATAAATGATAGCTCTACTCTAATTCCTTTTCAGATATCAGTACATCAACATAATATGGTTCAGCTTCCATTGGTTGGCTATGAGCAGCAGCGGCTGCAACTTTTTCATCTACGCAATTTACAATGTAAGTTGCATTATGTATGAATGATTGTTACTATAATTGGCAATTACTATCATTTTTATTTTATTTGTCGGTACAAAATTGTTCTACAACATTGTTTTCGATCAACAACAGCCTTTATAATATTGAAATATCAGTACTATCATCTCATCCTATTTTAGTGTTGTTTGGCTGCATTAAATTACATTCCATGAGAAAGCGTATACCAATTAAATGTGCATTTTGCATAAGTTTTGTGAAAATGACAACTCTGCGTAATTATTTAAAATAAAATATAGCATTTTTATAGTTGGTGAAGCTCATTTTGCTCACAAAAGTTTCTACTTGAACTACAGTGGATCATAAATACCTAACTCATTCTTTTGTTAAATAGTATGCAACTTTCTATATAGGTAGGTATAATGTGGAATAAAATTACCGGCAGTTCTACGTTCTACATAATTCGGGCTTATGTTCCCTTTATAGAGGGGAATTAAAACTTTAGACAAGAAAGTATGGAAATAATTGCAATGACTCCGTGGAAATAGAATAATTATAACCATTGATGTGGTGATATGGATATCATGCGATACATATTTACCGCAAAATAAATATATAATTTGTGTAATGCTCTATTCAGGATAAATTTCAAAGAGAGTTCAGAACGCGATTTCATTGTCTACGGATTTTCTACAAGCAACGATCGGATTCACCCTGTTCCGAAGTCTCTGAAATGGATCGCAATCGCTCCAAGGTGAATTACCCACCTTACAAAATATTTGCAGTTTGATTTTTGAGTGGGTAGTGTGAGCTAATGCTTTTATTTGTATTTACTCATTGTTAACTGACGGGGCTTTGTACAATGGGAGCCAAATTGCCATGCTCGTGTAAATTTTAATCAAAACTTTAGCACACGCTTTGAATGTCATACAGAATTAAAATTTGGGATGATGTTATTAGAGAGACGCTAAAAATACAAAGCATCGTGTTAGAATAAAAGTATTACGAATATTGTATTGCAGCTATCATGAGTATTAGCAATGGCATCTGCGATGAAATGTGAGCTAATGCTCTCCCACAGTCGACATAATCGTATGCCGCGCACATAACAATATTTGTTAAGATACGAGTCGACTGTGTAAAGGATTCCGACGAGATTATAATATGTGTGTGGTTGACGCGAAATGTCATTCTGATCTCTTGTGAAGTCTAAAATTTAATTTGTATTTCAGGGCTAAATGTCACTGGTTTTAATGAAATTTATTCCACGAAATCCGTAAGAAGAGTGTGATATTTTATGTCGTTATTATTACTGGCATTCTAAAATTAGATTTATATTGATTAGTAGTAGGACGAGCTGCTTCACCTTTAGCCAAAGAAAAATTCTACGAAAACATATCTACGTTCCCTATTAATGAACTTTTATTTCAACATTAAATTAATTTTGACTCCAAGCAAGTTGTGTCTAATTATGACACTTATTTATACATTACCCCACAATCAGAGTCAGAAGAGAGAGTTAGAAACATAGAGCGAGTAGAATGTACTCGGCTGTGGTACTGCCATCAACGCTTCCCAATTGTTCATGCAGCTAAATGAAATGCTTACAAGAAGAATGAAAATTAAGGGCAACTGAAATTAATTTCAACAATTTGTTGGCTTCTAGACTTATTTGTAAAAAAGTTAACAGCGCAATCACGAACTAATAAATTTTTGACCTAAAAATATAATGGTCTTGTTTCATTGAAATTTGAACTAGTCTTTGCTTAAAAGTGCAAATGAATTGGAATAGTATTACGAATGTATTTTTACATATATATCTGTACACATCTTCATGAAATAATGTACTCTTATCTTATCAGTTCTTCGATGAAAGTCTCAAAAATGTTCGAGAATTTAAAGACTTGTTAAATATTATGAATGTTTTAATTTTACAGATTAGGGCATCATGTCGACTTCACGAAGGGCGATGTGTTCGGAATGGCGGCTCAAGAGATCCACCTAATGACAGATCAAGAAGAAACAATTTTCGCTCCAATAGTCGTTTTAATGAGGATGACGAGCTGACGTCGAATATATCTGAAGTGGAATCGCTGACAAAAAGATATCCTCTAGCGGCAAAAGAAAAGAATTCTAATGAAAAGTCAACTAGGGCAAGATTTGAAGTGCAAGAAACGGAGGCGACAACCAATTTAACCGTTTTATGAGCATTTCTTCTTTTGGAGTTTAAGTCGTGAATACGGTTTGTAAAATGTGTACCAACTTTACCTTGGATGAAAAAAATATCAATCTGTGATAAAAAGTTTGTCTGTACGTAGTACATAGTTTGTACTTTTACCAAATTCAAGTTAGAAATGTAATCGGAACCTGTATCCATTGATATATAAAGTAAATATAAAAATGATGGGTATAGAAGCCAAGTGTGAGAAGTGTGATATTAATGCACTCATATTATTAACATATAATTATAAATTGTAACTACTTGTATAGACTTAATTAATATATCCAATATTATGTGTTTAATGTATACGAGATGAGATGATCGATGCATATCGGTAGGAGAAAGCATAACATGCAATGCGTATTTTTATTTATTGTGTATATGTCGTAGCCCGTGAGAGGATTTAGCCCAGGTTGGGAATTTGCAGGTTGTACAGGGACTCGGCGTCAGGCTAGCCTGTAGGTACGAAATATAGTGATCCAGGACTGCCTGGCCTGGATTTGCCAGGCTGTACAGATATAGGGATACATAATACATACCAAAACAACAGGGTTCAATAATGCTTAGGGCACATCACTCATGATTGTATATGATTTTATTATGTGAAAGTCATTAGAAAATGTAACACAAATGTTAAGTCGCAAAGATGCAAATATTTGTTTATCAGTCATTTTTTGTTAAAAATTAGTCATATTATTGCTTGTTATTGCTTCATATTTTCCTAGTATCATCTATGTGACACTTTGTTCGATAGTTAAGGGTAGCATATAAGGATATTTTCGATTATTACTCGGTTACAACATAAATAAGATTATCTCTATTGATATTATTAAAAATGGTAAATATGACTATTACATTCCCCATAACTCTCACAACACGATATGGAATAAAAATACAATTTATAAGTTTCATTTTTTGGCGTAAAAGATTCAACGCCCGGAGTTTTGAAGCTACAAAGTTGTTGCTGGTCTTCCCAGAAAGCTAAAAAGTTGCTAACCAAAGTTACTCCTTCCTTTTCCTCATTTTGGTTTCTTATTCGGAGATATAACTGTTTTCATTTTCATTTTACTATATATCCGAATAAGAAAACAAAGTGAGAAAAAGGAAG
>JABASI010002981.1:0-17813 GCA_019776505.1 Tomocerus nigrus | reverse complement strand
GTTTTTTGCTTGTTTGAATTCTCGGCAAATTATCGACTTCATTTCACTAACTTTTAAGTACATATTTTGAAATTTAATCATTCTCTGGAACAGATAACGACAAAAGAAGCCAGTCAAGTTTTACATTCCCGAGCGGGATTGAAGATTAATCGTGATAAACTAGCCTGGCGTCATCTCCTTTAAAATGGCGTAAGTCAGTAAATAAGCAATAATTGGTTAGTTGGTTATAAATAGTAATGTTGAATGTACGGTTCCCTAAACACTAAAGTCGGAAAAAGTAGCGGTCATCAACATCAGTAATATTTATTGCCATTAGACTTTATAGACGTTCTTTGATTTGATCTAACTGTGTGACTGTCAACTGTACTGTCAACTGTTGGTCATTTACGTTTCAATTTGTTGTTCATTACGTATGACATGACATAATGACATGACTATGATTTATGACATTATTCTCATTTGACGTAATGAGTAATGAAATGAGTCATGAAATATAATAGAATTTTGAATTTATGATCGTAAATGATTGGATGTACATAACGTAAACAGTGAATATGAAATGCACATGGTTGATGGCTGAGTTACCTCACAGGGATCACCGGCGGTTTGTCTGTGTGTTCTGTGAAAGTGTGAATCACAAAATGTTACCTCTGTTCATTGAAGAACATACAAGACAACATACCGAGTCGGACGGAAGTGAATTGACTGAATGGCTTCTAAAGAAACACGCTACGAGATTTCCACAAACAACGTTTTTTTTGACTGTCCTATTTTACGAATGACGATAAACAGAAGCAGCTGACCAATATCCTGTAGGTGGTGTGTAGGAGGAGTTAACTTTGAACTTGCAGGGGAAGGTTTTTTGTGGTCTTTCTGTTGGGGTTGAGTTTATGGGGTAAGCCATCATTTGATTGAAATGATGTCAATGCTTTGGAAAAAATTCACAGTCGGATGCATAACTTGAGCTTGTCAATAAAGTTAAGTTTTTCTTTTTGCACAAAAGAGATAATAAAATAAACCCTTTATCCCTAAAAATGATGTGCGTTTTATTCATCTGAAGATGTATGTTGTGGAAGTTAGTTTGTTGAAAACACCACAAAGTCTTTGTGCCAAATCTTAATTTCATTGGCGAGAGTTGCAATGCAACAGACAGACAAAAATTTCCCTTAAAAGTTTCTTCCTCTGTTCTCGAAAGCGTCGCAACCGTTAACCGTTGCAAAAGTTCAATTGATAGCTTACCTCAAAAACGCAACTCCAACCGTTCTTTCGCTGCCAAACCGCCAATTTTATCAGATGGGGACGGGGAGGCAAGACATTTTCCAATGTAATATGACGTAAAAATCTAAAATGCGCAGAAAAACCTTATTGTTGCTTGAAACTGAAATAGAATGCATTTGAGAAACCTTTTTGCACCCTATGCATGAAATGAAATACCTTTTGATTGTATAAAATAACGTTCAAGCAATGAATGAAAAACATCCGAAAAGTCTTTCGTTTATTTAGCAAAATTGATTCCCGTCAATTTTGGGTTGCACATAACTGAAACTGACCCTAACCCTGAAATCCAACACAATTTTTCTGTATTATCTAAGTAATGGTCAATATATATTATTTTTCTTCCAGGTTTTGGTTTCTAGGATAATTAAGAGTGGTGTAAAGTTAAATTCGTTAAAAAATGTAGCTTGGTTATTAATATTCAGCTTTTTATTTTTACAGATTACATCCTAGTGTGCAGTGGGCGCAGCGAACAAATTGTGTTTTTCTTACTATTCTCCTAGAAGATTGTAAAGAGCCGACAATAAAAATTGAACCTAATAATATTGAGTTCAAAGGAATCGGCGGTGCAGACAAAAAACAGTATGAATGTAACATTGACTTGTATGAGCCGCTGGATCCCAAAAATTCAGCTCATTCCGTTCGTGACCGTTGTATCGAATTTTGTTTGAAGAAAGAAAAGGATGGGCCATATTGGCCTAGACTGACGAAAAGCCAGCAGAAACATCATTGGCTTAAAGTAGATTTTAACAAGTGGAAGGATGAAGATGAATCAGATGACGAGAACCCCAAAGGACCTGGTGGCGACGGAGGACCAGATTTCGAAGAGGTAGCAATTTAATCTAACAATATCACGTACCAAATAAATAGGATTGACCTCTAATAAAATTATTATTTGTTATCATTAAAAGAATTATTTTAAAACATGTCATTTTTCAATTTCAGATGATGCGACAAATGGGAGGATTAGGAGGAGGTGGTGGTGGGATGGGAGGATTCGGAGGAATGGGTGGGGAAAAACCTAATTTAGACGATCTTGACAAGGATGAGACTGACTCAGACGATGAAGATCTCCCTGACCTGGAGTGAAGGGGTTACGCTATGTTTTAAACTCAAAACAAAACGTGTAAGCATGTTTCTGTCAAGGTATATTGTTGTTTTGTCAGGTTCTCCTATAAAATACAGTATACGTATTGTAAGTTGTAATAAGTAATAAGTAAATTGAAATGATCATTCATTAAATACACTTTGTACATTCAAAGATTATACATGCCTAATTCAGTATCATTACTTCGTTGTGGTATCGAATCCCGGTTAGACGACGACCTTCCCTTTTCACTATTTTTTGTGATTTCTCCCCTTTCGTCGTATCCTTCTCTCTCTATATATAAATGATAAGTAAGGTATATTCCGTGTACCCATTGACCACATTATAGTCCATAACTCTCCATTATATGTCGTAGCACAATGTAATAATTTTAATATGAATTTAAATATCCAAAAAGGCATCTGTTCACGCGAAGTAATTGTTATTAAAAGGTTGCTGTTCAAATATTGTTTGTATTCGTTATCAAAATTAAATGCTTGGTTTCCTTTGAAATTATTTCATCATTTTGCAGGTCTCTAGTTGTATAACTTATTTCGATAGCTAACTAATTTGAACGTCCTCAAACTTACGGCGGAGCGGCGGTATTGTAGTGAATATTAATCATAAGAAAAACGTATCGGATGTTTGTCGTGAAAATGAAGTAAATGTTATGCATTTAGAAGTAATTGGGAAAGTAGGTTGTTAGGAAAAGCAACGAGACATGGATCGAATATATGAGTACCTACACATCGATCAGAAATACCTAGGATGCATAATTGCGTACGATACGTATTACTCCGAGTTATTGTAAATTTGAAATCGATTGAATAATTATTGGTTTCGCAATCATTTGTGAAGTCAAATCATAACCTCATGAATTTATCGTCTTTCCCCTAAACAATTTATGGCAAAGCGTGAATAGAAAATTTGCATAATGGCTTTTAGTACATTACATTTACATAGGTCAATGTATGTGCTAAAATGATAGACGTTTTTTCTAGACACAGGCACAGGACATTCGTACTAGAATACAGGCTACAAGGCAATCTATAAGTAGGAAATAGCCAGGAAAAAAACGATTCGTTTTAAAATGGCAAGTAAACTTTGGCATATTTCTTTCGGCATTTTCATCTCAAGTAACAAATCATTCCCACCAAGGCAAGGCAAGGCTGTTGAAGTTTCACTTAGACGGTCTCACGGTCTTCTGACAAGATCTGTTACTGTTACTGTTAAAGTTACCTCAACTTCATCCAATCAATAAGACGACACGCGAGCTAGATTTTGACGTAATTTTAACCAAATGGATTTTCGATAACTTCACTGATAACTGAACTGACAGAATGTTTTTTAAACTTTAACTAACCTGAAAAAAACTTAAGGAAAAATGAAAATGTGAGTGACCATTAAGGTGGAGCAGAATGTGACTGCTACTGCTACAGTGCTACATGATAAAGTTTCCGAATTTAAGGAATTTATTGACGAAAATGAGATAGAATAAACCATCTATATAAAGCGGATATACACAGGGTAGCGGTGTTGACCTGTTGGTGTTGACCCCATTTCCGTGCAATGTAGTAGTAGTGAACTGGTCAAGGTACTAGTAGCACGTATACACTAGTACACTGATAATAGTGATAGTGCATTCAAACCAGTACAGATGACCTCAAAATGACCCAGTTGACCTTGAGTAACGATTATTACAGTCCGTTCTGAAGTTATCCTCTGCCCAGGGTCGGGCAGGCCCACAGATTGGGTATTCCTATACAGAGCAGCTACGCTACTGAATAAATCATCCCGGTGGGATCAAATCTCTCAAGTTTTACTACATCTTGTCTTATTACTAGCCGACAGTAAGGGAAAACAAGGTGAAAGTTGTTATAACTTTCTCCCATGCATATGCACCACAATTTTGACATGAAGTATCCAATCATCCAAATCTGAGGCTTCTTAAATTAAATGTACTATCTTCTTTATAACTTTAATTAACAATCTACTCCGATTTCTCAATTATTTAAAAGGAGTATTAAGAATGGTAGCTACCATTAACTTATGTAAGTATGGAAGTTTTATAATACACAGGAGAAAGTAGCTTTCCTTTTCCTCGCAGTGATGCGTAACACAGTTTTCACTACAGGGACATCACTACTTTACTTCTAGTAGCGACTAACTATTTAATTACTCTATTATTTTTCCTAAATATGGCTTGTTTTCCAAAATCCATTAACACAATAACAACTCCCAAATTATGATCATCATGGCCCATCATGGGTCTTATTTACTAGTCTTAAGTAGTTAAAGATAATGCAATGTTGTGTGTGTATTGTCTGACCAACTTAAAAATAGAGCATTAATCGAACCGGTGGTTAGCAAAAGACTTTATTATGGAACAAATATAGAATTAAATATAGACTGTAGATTAGTTCTAATATTTTGTTTTAGAAATGTACTATTTGGTAAATAGTGATTTTAATGTGGTGTTGTCCTGTGAGTGAGTGTGAATTTCACGAAGGAACTAAACTAAGCCATTTGTGCCATGCCCATAAAAAATAAGCTTCGTGTGTTCGACATGTGAATTTCACAAAATTTATTCACCAAAAGTTGATTTAACTGTAAAGATTACGTTGTAATTTTACGTGGATATATCTGATTTTATTTTGTCATTTCTGAAGAACTTGTGAGACGATAACAAGAGTATTGAATATTATTTCGGTCGTGTTACTTTCATATATTGCTCGAGTAATGGTGATAAATCAGATATTGCTAGGTGTATTTCCGTATGGCTGGGTGGCATTAGTCGGTGCCATCACCATAATCCCGTTTGCCAACGTTTAAACGATCAGGGGCTGCTGTCACGTTGAAACCCAGTATTCTCGAATCAACCTTTTGCATTTTTCCTTTCTTTCCTTTCTTGCTTTTTGCCTGCAAACAAAATCAAATATTGTTTTAGCACATCACTTTATAACTCCAACTAAAATATTTAAATCACTCAATTTGTCATTTCTCTTTAAACACTGTTCTTATAGGAATACGACATAACGTAGTATCAGTGTCAGGTAAATTACTGTCAGTTGCACATAAGCATATTAGAATTATACTATGGAGAGCATCAGGAGTCAGGGTTTGGCTGGGATCGTTAAATAATAGTAACCCCAAAGTTCCCCATATCTGTCTGTAACTTCGATAGATCCTAGTGATCCAACCTATAGACCGACTGTACTGAAACGATGTCTCAATTAAGCTTAATTACATACTCTACACAAACATACAAAATGCATAGCTAGTCCCTAAGAAGAATCTACGGTAAAGTTCGTCAATATTATTATTATTATATTATTATTATTTATTATTATTAGTTTAAAACAAAACAGTAAGTGTACACAATAGGATTATGTAAACAATTATATATTTATGCAGACAACCCTCTGCATTATTTGGTACTTACCACCATGAACCCTTGCTCCTGATGCTCGTCTAGTCCCTGATGATAGTACGATTCATCCCCACGACCCTCATCCTCAGCCTGCCCTACCCCTGACCCCCCAAAACTTTGATATTCTGATCTCATTTTAGATTTCCTCACCTTGACTTCTTGAAAGTCATTTTGATTGGGATTAATAGCGCTCGCTGGACGGCACAAATTATCCTCGAAAGCACCACCGTCATCTTTCTCTTTGCGAGCATTTTTCCAACGAGAACGTCTTTCCAAAAAATCACGTCCGAACTCCCTAGCTTCACGTCCATCGCCTAGGTATGAACGAACATAATCTCCAACCTCGTAAGGAGATTCTACTTCCTTAAGGAAAGCAACAAATGTCGGGATGTCAACAGATCCACCACCAATTGACTCCACACTTTCAAAACACCAACGTGTAAAATCGTCTTGGAAATTTGTCTGGGGAACTTTTCCATGCATCGTTTGCTCATGGAACATTTTCATAAATACATCTTCGGATTCTTTTGAACGTTTAGAGGAGTTCATGTGCATTGCATTCTGCGGAGGATTCTGAGACTGTGATATATTATTGCTCAATTGGTTTTGTATGGTAGCACTCATTGTCTGATTTTGATTATTGCTAGATGGAGAGGTCGTTTTTCCGTGCTTCCCTCCACTACTATTACTTGTTGTAAGAACAGGTTCATCCCATATTCCACCTGAAAAATCAATAAAACACCACTTAAGTCATTTCTTTCCCACTACATAACCCTCCCTATTTTTGTACATACAAAATAAAATGTGTCTACCTATATCTAAATATCTAGTAATACATTTAAGTTTCAATTTTTGATCAACCATATTTACCATTAGTCTTATTTGAAGGGTTAGGAGCGTTCAAGGAAGCCCGATTGGCCCAAGTGAGATGGGAAGTCCAAGCCTGTTGCTGTTGATGATGCTGTTGAATCATCGCTCTTTGCTCTCGTTCCTTCTGTTGTTGCTGTAACCCAAAAAGGAAGAAATGATTAAAAATATTCGTCTCCTACTTACTAATAACGCACATTTTCAACTAATTATAGCTGACCTTGGATAATTTTGCTTGCTCTTCTGCTTGAATTTCAGTTAAGGATTTTATAGCAACTTTTTGCTGTGGAGCAGCTCCCTGTGCCCATTTTAAACTAAGTCCACCTTTACCCTGTTGTTGCTGTCTTAGTTGTTCCTGCTGTTGAAGTTGTTGTTTCTTTTTCAACATTTGTTGCCTCATTAATTCTTCTTGTTGTTGCTTGACAGCCTCTTCCTGTTGAATTTCAAGAAGAGTGCGTGCCTGTCCCGATGTGTTCTGAGGTTGCATTGATGAATTCCAAGAGAACCTTTGCTGATCTTGCTGTTGCTGCAATTTGGCTTGTTGCTCCTGTCGTTCCCGTTCTCTCTGCTGCTGCTCCAACAATTGTTGCTGTTCCAGTCTCTGCTGCTCTTGTCTCTGTTGTTCAATACGCTGTTGCTCTAAACGTTGCTGCTCTTGCCGCTGTTGCTCCAATCTTTGCTGCTCTTGTCTTTGCTGTTCAAGACGCTGCTGCTGTTCCAAGCGTTGTTGTTCCTGACGTTGCTGTTCCAATCTCTGTTGCTCCAACTGTTGTTGCTGAAGACGTTGTTGTTGTAAAATAAGCTCTTTCTGGCGAGCCATCTCTTTCTGTCGTGCCAATTCTGCTTCATGTTGCTGTTTTAATAGTTCCTCTTGTTGTTTCTGTAATAAATACTGTTCCTGTAATAACAGAAAAATTAAATTCCATAAGTAACTTTTAAATAAATATTGATATCTATATTCAATTTTTGTTATGAATAGAACATACTTCTCTGATTTTTCTCTGTTTCTCACGTTCTCTTTCCTCAGCCTCTTGCCTCTGCTGCTCCTCCAATCGCTTTCGTTCATCCTCTTCTTCTAGTAGCCTCTTGCGCTCCTTTTCTTCTTCTTCCTTTCTTCTACGAAGTAATAACTCTTCTTCCTGCTAAAAAAAACAAAAAAGTTAAACCAGGTACTGGATTTTTTAAAAACACACGGCCGGTCTTTTTATCCTTTGGCATGCATTTTTTCAAAAATTACTGCTTTTTAATTACCCCATTCGCTATCAACAAACAAAATATTACCATAAAATATCAGTCAAAAATAAAAACGGTACATTTTTAGCAGTTCATTGACAATTAACGGTGCGGATACTGTAACTTTGCATTTGGGCCTAGAAATTAGGACTCCAAGGTTTAAAGTGGCAATTAATACAGTAAATACATACCAGCTTTTGCGCTTTGAGCAATTGTTCACGATAGTCCCAAACAGGACCACTGGAGTTTTGTTGCATCCACTGCTGTTGAGGAGGCTGAGGACCGTGTTGATGTACTGAATTAGGAGTGGAGTTCATTCCCCATTGGTTAATAGGGTCCATTTTCCCACTGTTGTTAATTTTATGCTGCTGAGTATTAGCCATATTGGTAAGCTGCTGAACTAAAGATTGAATAGGATCTGAAGGAGGAATCGGTGATTTTCTAACATCCATCTAAATAGTAAGATTAAAAATATAAATAAATAAACATGATTTCTTGTCATTTATTCATTAATTCCTTTAACTAGCCACATCAGAGAACGTTAAAATAGAAAATAGTAAAACCAAATAAAATCACTTTTTCTCTTACTGGAGCGGTCATCTGTTGTTGAATATGGGGATTAAGAAATTCGGGTTTAACGTTTGGTTGTGTATGAGGGGGCTCGCCACTATTTTTTAGCTGTAAAGGAAACATAGGACTTTAATACTTGCTTTCAAAACTTCACACATTGATTCAAAACATTCTAACATTGGACTTGGAATATTAAAATATGTATAGAGTTAATAAAATAAAGGAAGCGCCTGCAATTAGGATAATACCTGCTGAGCTTGTCTTTGAAATAAAGCTTGCAGATGTTCAATTGGGTTATTACTATTTTCAATATTAGGACCATGAGCTTTGGCATAATTAAGAAGCATTATCTGTTCAGGAGTCAATCCTACCGTTGCTGTATTCGCTCGAGTGGCTTGATGTTGAGTTGTTTGTATCGTAGAGCCTTGCCACCCTTCTTCCTTTCTAACTCCTCCATGACTTATGCTACAATAACGAATAATCATTTCATTAAATAATTACAAAATTACAAAATTAACAAAATCGCAGTATCAAAGTCAAAGTCCATTTCATGATTTAGTAAAAATTACTTCATTAAATATTGTTGTTGCTGTTGTTGTTCTCTCAAAATATTTTGTTGGGCAAGCTGTTGTTGTTGTTGTTGTTGCTGCTGCTGTTGTTGTTGTTGTCTTTGGTGAAACTGAGCCTGAAGATTTCCATCTTGAATATGATCTACTAAGGCACTTGAGTTTGGCTCCTGAAATCAGCAAGATTTTATAAATCACTACTATCTCAAAATCAAAAACCTTTTTTAAAGGCAACAAGTAACTGGATGAAGAGAACTGACCGGAATAGGTGCAGGAGGTGGTGATTCGCTGTGAGCTGCAAATGGATTTCTAGAATAAAGCTTTCCCATCTCCGCTAGTGTGATAAAAACTTTGTCACACTCACGACGAAGCAGGAGATTACCAGTAAAATATCCCTGGGTATACCATTGAGCCATTTCATGAGTGGCGAAAGGTCCTTGAACACTGCCTTGAGGATCTCTATAAAACCATATGTCCATTGATGCGGGCGGGGAGGACGTTTGGGCGGGTAAATTGGGGACATTGGGGACAACATTAACATTTGCAGGGACACCGGATACAACACCTGGATTTCCAGGCACAGTTGCACTCAAATTATTAATAGTCACTGTTGTGGCTGAACTAGATGCATTCACAACATTTATCTGAGCTTGAGAGTATGAAACATTCTGGTTATTTAAGCTGTGCGGAATTGCAGACGTTACTCGAGATCCAGAACCATCTTCCTCTATAAGCTTGGCTACCAAATTGTCAGCTTCTTCAGTCATACTACAAACACAGCAACAGCAACTACTTTAGTAACTTTAGCCTCAATCAATTCTTGTTTATTGTGGATAATTACGTGCAACTGCTGTGTGCAGTGCACTATGTTTTCATAAGTGTGCAATAATAAATTAAAACGAAGAATATCTACCTTCGGTAATGCTCTTCTTCAGTATGCCTCTGAATAGACGAAACTGTTTTGGAAGCTCGAATATCAATACTTTGTTTTTGATTAGTGAGACTTTCGGGATGACCCATCTGATCATTTTTCACATTTTGGTGGTGCTGCTGCGATTGGGACAACACCTTATGAGACTGATTGTGAGAATGTTCTAATACATGGTGATGCGACGATTGCTGTTGAGACTGGTGTTTCCCTTGTGAAGGAGGCATTGTGGTCATATCCTCTCGATGACTTAATTCCGACTTTTTATCATGGATGTTATTACTATTTTGGCTATGAGAGTTGGTAGGGTATTTGTCCGAAATGTCATGATTGCGGTACGAGGACGGGTTATAATGGTCATTTTCTATGGGGGGCTCTATCTCCTCTTGTACAGCCGGGGGAATCACAGCTTTCATATTATCGCCTCTTTCGGGGGTTCGCTTTTGTACTACAAACATACACAGGATACATTACAATTTCCACTGTCTAATTAAAATTCTGCTAAAGCAACTTCCTACTAATAAATTCCATAATATTTAAATTACCTCTGTCGTTTTGAGATCCATGAGGCTCGGATTCATTTTTCGACTCTTTGGACTTTCCATCACCAACCCCTTTACTATCAAAAGAATTATTTTTGCTACTGTTCCGATCTTCGCCATGAAAAGCCCCACTTGAATCAAACGTTCCACTTTCCTCACAGGGATTGTCTCTAGCCCTGTGAAAGTTAAACAAATACAATTAATACTTGCATTTAAAATCGATATGAATGCTATTTACTACTTTTTACATACTGGTCACTAGACTCTGTTTTAGAAAAATCAAAAGGAATAAAATATTGTTATCTTAAGTCTTAGTACCATTCTGGAAGGTTGTCTTGAGCCCCATCTTCGCTCCAACTTTTATGAAGTCGTCTTCCTCCTGCAGATCTTGGTGCGTCTTCGTCGTCTTCTCTCCTCCAGCGGGGTTTACGCCATCCATCATCATCCTCGTGACGTCTGCCGCCTCCTCCGCCACCGCCTTGTCCGCCGCCTCCTCCTCCTCCGCCAGCGCCGCCGCCACCACCGCCGCCGCCGCCTCCTCCATACGATTCGCGTGTTCTCCAACTTCCGCCTCGTGCTCCGCCATCCTCAGGGGGAGAAGGACCAGGACCACTTAAATTTCCGTTTCTTTCAGCCCAAACTCTCTCATGTGCACTCTAATTAATTTGCAAATCAAATAATCAATATTTATCGCCCACAAAATTTGATCCCTAAACAAAACTACTACGGAACAAATTCAATTATTCAATCCAAGAGAAACAGAAAGAAACGTAACAAATACATACCAAGAACTATTTTAATGTTTATTTACCTGAGAACGTTCAAAGGTTCTGGGTCGGGAGAATGATCTGTCTTCTTCTTCGTGTGGTCTGCCATAATAGCCTCCACCTCCCCCTCTACCGCGACCTCCTCTACCACGCTCTATTCCCGAACCTCTTCCACGGATAGCATACCCTCCTCTTCCAACAGTAATAGGCCCTGAACCCCCCTGTCTGGATGACTCAGGTTGCGGTATATGCCAAATCCTCTGCAAAGTGACAAGGAGTTAGTAATTTGAACAATATTATGTTTAATGCAAAAACGACTTTTAGAAGATATCATTGAAATGAAAAAGTGTATAGTGTACAAATATCAATAATCAATGAGAATCATTATCAACGAGAAATAAGCACTACTTACAATTTCGTCTTCTGAAGGCTGTGAAAATGCCAAAGGTGGTTGCATCTTTTCGACATAAAGAGTTTGAAATTTATCTAAACATGGCGGAGGCGTAAAATTTTTGTCGTAGAGAGTCAACATTTCTTCTCGAGTATAACTGTGTTCAGAAATTTTAAACCGATTTGGATTGCTGCTCATTCCAGGTGGAGTACTTCCTCTTCCTTCCCTTCCTTGATTCTGATGAACATGGTGCTGTTGGTATGACTGTTGATATTGTATGGAAGATGCTGAGACGGATGAATAGTCTCTGTTAGATCCTCCGCCGACAATACCTGTGCCTCCTCCTCCTCCACTGCCTCCACTCCACCCTCCTCCAGAAGGACCCGTTCCTCCAGTGCTCCCACTGTCAGATGACAACGCTCGTAACCAATCAGGACCAAATTTTAATGACGCGTCCCCAATTTTCGGTTGCATCGGCATAGGTGACATGCTGAAATTGACCCAAATAACAATTAATTATTGATCACTGAATACTGGGCTGGGACTACAAATTTGTGGACGACTCCCACAAATTAAGCCACTTAAACCTCACATAATAAATATAATAATAAACATAAGAGCAACAAGAATAATTAAATTAGGGAATCTTATGCAAGTCACAGATTCTCAAGCTCTAGCTAGCGATTACTACGTTACGTTTCATTCAAGAGAGAGCTAGTACTTAGCACACTAAGCACACAAGTAAATTAAAATACTTTTCATTTAAAGCACAAGCACATAATTATTACCATGTTCAAAGAGGAAAGACTCTGCAGTTAAGACTAAAGAAATGCACGTCATGAATCAATGGGCAGTGAAGACGAAGGTTTACGTACTAAATACATTAACAATTAAGAATTAACTAAAGCCGATTCTGGCCACCACCGAGGAGTGTCACTGTGAAATATTGGAGAACTATTAGTTAAAATCTTTGCAATAATTCCTGCACTGCACTCCAGAGATTAGACTAGACCACTAGACATACACCAGTAGCAGTAGTCAGTCACTAGACACATCGATGACGATAGATAGGCACATCCCAAATTCTAATCTACAGCTAGAACTGTGTCGATTTAATTATACAATGAAACAGTGTACGACTGTACGTCTATATTAGTCATTCACATGGCAAGCATGGCCCACAATACCATATTATGCAATTTAATAGCTTAGAATAGACTACTACACTTGCCTTTGGTATTGCTAACACCTAACAGAACACCATTTTGATATCAATCTATCTAGCTATGAACAATGTAGTATAACATTATTATAAGGGATTGAAAGCAATGTAGCACTACCAGCACTCTCGGCACTCTGTGACTTGCTTTGTTTATCAAAAACAGAACAGTGAGTTTCGCATATTATAATGTAGACCTAAGATCCAAGATAGACACCCAACCGATACAAACACACAAAGATGTATTTTTAGGCTTATGTGACTATCTGTTATTTGGAACAAACAAACGCTAGTATTTTTAGAACTTTGTACCTAAGCCGGCATTTGCGATAAGAACTAATATTATTTTTCAATAACCATAGCTGTGATTGTGATATTATTCAAGGGAAAGAAATAAACTGGGAGTCAAAAACTTCCAAATCAATTAGTTATTTTTTCTATTATAATATTATTCTCATACAGATTGTTTAAAGTCCCAAAAGTTGAATAGCTCTACTCTATTACTCTAACATACAAACTAAGCTCAAAGGAAAGTAGAACACACAATACCCAACATACTTACAATCACACACACACACACACACACACAAGTACACTACACAGTAAATACATATGACAATACCCTATCCCAAGTAAGACTACAAAAAGTAATCAGTAATGGGATATTGGGATACTGGTGGCAATTGGTATCAAGAATCTGGCCACTAGGCCACTGCACTGTAGCTCTAGCTATTCACTAAATTATATATATTACATGACTTAACTTACTCCACAGCTTAAAATTGTCATTGTCAATATGGGTGCACAAGCTCTTGAAAAGAAAATGCAAGAACATATGGACAACCAACACATGCATATACAATACACACAAAATATACAATACACATAATTCATATAAACACTGAAAAACTTTGAAAATATATTTTCAAATTATCTCACCTTTTGCTTGGCATTCTACAAATGTTATTTTCCGGTTCGTCAACTAGTATGACTTTTCAGTCAAGGTTTTATCGATAAATGAATTGGATTTGAAATCCACTACACGTTTTCAATATATTTTTCTGCACCTCTTCAGGTATAATATAAACAATAACGATCTCTGTAAATCGTTTGGATTCTGAATGCAATAACTTCTTTACAGTTTGATTGAATTGTGAAAAGTCAACTATTAAAAATTATTTTGCTTCACCTATGGAGAATGACAAAGTACATAATATACACTAGTAATACTTATGACTACACATATCATTGCAAGACGACATAAATTCACGAATAAATATGGAATGATCTGACAACACTATGACAGAACAGTTTACAAAAGTTGTCAGTGGAACTTTATGAACATGAATGGGTATACGGAGTCGGATTTGAATGATCTCACAATGGGATCATATATCTTTCTTTAGTGTCTCTGACGACAGAAATGGTAACGTTATAGAGCTTACTAGCCACACTAACCACAATGTATATTAGCTTTTACGTCGGAGTGTTATAAATATATTGAACAAATCGGCCACAGACCTAAGCTTTTTCACAATTCGTTAGTCACTTCACTATTACTCACAAAACCCCGATTAACTTCAAAACTGACTTTGATTGCTCCTAACGTATTTAACAGTACTGACGTGCGTAACGGTGACGAGAAGAGTAGTTAGTTGCATTTATTTTACTGTAGTGTCCAATGACTTGACTGTAGAATTAGACGAATGTACTGGACGAAAAACTCCTCCGTGGGATTAACTCTAAAATTATAAAAGACAATAGAAATTTAGCACTGGTGATCTTCGACAATTTCTAGAAATTCTT
Organism: Tomocerus nigrus; assembly: GCA_019776505.1. Classification (NCBI taxonomy): domain Eukaryota; kingdom Metazoa; phylum Arthropoda; class Collembola; order Entomobryomorpha; family Tomoceridae; genus Tomocerus; species Tomocerus nigrus. Next base: position 3,132 of record JABASI010002981.1, on the reverse strand, counting down.
GCTAATAGTAGTGACAGCTGACAGAAGATACACAAAACAGGATTTTGCCCGTTTTACTTTTACGTATGTTCATTTTTTCGAACTACATTTACTGCAAGTGCAAAGCATCATTGCTTAAAAATTACTAAAAACTAAACAATTTTAAATAAACGTAAACAAAATAAAAAATAACAATGACTATTGTTGATTGTCTTTACATGCTGAAACTTAACGGACGTAATTACAGTTGTACGAAATGCTTTCATTTATAGATAGGCTATAATAATAATACTATCTACATTCTACACTAAAACAACCAACCGCCAACATTCTCAATCTCAACCCACTACTGCACATTATTCAGTAATGCACACAGTGCATGCATGCTACATAATAATTTAACAATATTAATATTACGCATGACATTTTGGGGTTTGGGAGTAATGGGTTTGGGGACTCAAGACTCAATTCACTGCAACAAAAAACTTTTAATGTCAATTAATGGACAAGAAGAAATGGTCTGATAGTAGTGATATTCACAGTATTTTGCCCGATTCATATGCCATGAATTAAATGATCCTAACTGGGGTTCAATTTAGAATAATCAATCGTTTTTCGTTTCGACATTCAACATTGGTGAAAATTGGCAAGCAAATAACGACACTATAGAAAAGATTTAGAAAATAGTATTATTTATGAATGACAGTAATGGTAATGGTAGAATGAGCAAAACAGTAGTACAGTAGTATCAGTTACTAATACGCTATTACGCAGAACTATATCCGCCAATTTCATGTAAAATTGTAAAATAATCCTGCATCCTAAGCAAAGTTAATAGTTTATAAGAATATAAAACAAGTGCTTTATGTATACGTACCATAACCACACTCACATAACACAAATCCTCAGAAGTCAGCTTTCAGCTGCTGAAGAAAGTCCACCATCCAAATTCTCAATTCAGCTCAAGAATTCAACTTCATGACCTGAAATTGAACATTTAAAAATGGTTAAAATAATAATTTCAGACTTAATGAATGATTTAAATGATAGATTTTAAGATTTTATGTACCTAGGTATATACTAAATCTATGCCAAATCTACAATTCGTTTTGTATACACTGACAATCCTGAGGACTAAAAGTAATGTGACCGCTTGACTGACTTGACAGCTTAAAAGAAAGCAATTTTTAATTGATTACTTAAATTACTTCTATAATTGACTTCATGTACACGACATAACAGAAAAGGGGGTGACGGGCACGGGACGACAGCCAACAACAGCATGCGTATGCTGTACTGTGTGTGGTGAAAGGCATAATATTATTACTATCCGACCATCTATAAGCATATTTCACGCAAAACACTGAGCAGGTGATACTATAATATCAAGTAAATGGTAGACTTTACGTAAACAATCGGGTTTCGGGTAGCCAAAAAGGTTACAAATCAAATATAAAATGAAATATTAGATATGTCAACATTTAACATTCAAAAATATTATTTTCAATTTTGAATTGTAAATCTTCAGTGATTCGAACTTGAAACTTGTTTGTACAAATATTGACCATACTAAATAGGGGGAAAAATATCTCCAGATTGCAATTCTTAAAAAACAGAATTCAGAATTATATAGATGATAGAACAATCAAATAGCAACTGTAAATTTTCAAATTTTGTATGTAGTATACCCATTCTTTCTGTCCAATAACTTTATTAATATTGTTGAACCCATTCATTACGCTTATTAAAACCTATAACGTCATAAATTGTTGAATTGTAAATATGTTCAATGTTAAATATTGAAAAGTTGCAATGAAAGCTGTTGTAATTGTCAATTGTAATTTAAAATTCTACTGTTTTTTTCTATCCAACTAATACTAATTAATATGTTTAGTTTTATTTGCGTTAACATTACTTACCACTATAATACATTAAGGTTGATGTTGACGGTAATAAAAAGAAAATACTTGAATGACTTGATCTGCTACAACAGCGTAAACAATAAGGCAGAGTGACTGGTGGTCTTCCTGTGGTTCAGACAAGATGAAAACCGTCGACCATACGACTGACGATGTCCAAATTCAAAATCCGACGGAAACCAACCTGATTATGAATGAAATGGTAAACACCAATTATTAGCAATACACTGACGAAACGACATAAAATACCTTTATTTAGTTAAAACACGATTGAGAAAATGGGAAAGCACAAAATGTACATTTAATAATTAGTCAAAAACCAACAATATGCAATATGATTTGATACTAGAGCAGGCAGTAGTTGTAGTAGCGTAGCAAAGTAGCAATAATAGACATACAACATAATATTATAATACATACGAGATAGATAGGAAGGAACAGTCAATGCTGAGTGTAGAATACAATACGCAGCAAACAACAACAACCAACAACTCCGACAACTCGATTTATAAATTGAATGTTATAGAAAGAATGTAGAATGGCTTTGCTTTGCTTCGTTCGACTTCGACTGCTTCGGTTATTCTCTTTCTCCTATCTATTCTATTCTGTACTCGCTGAATGCATTCATTCGCATTCTAGTCCTAGTCCTCCTGTCCTCCGAAGTCCTACTCTTCTCTAGTAGTCTAGTCTGGTTGGTCCTCTAGTCCTCTAGTAGTCCAGTTTGTCTGCTTCTTTTCGCGTATTATTATGCTCATCTAGGTATTCTACCATAGCCTTCTACTTTTATGTAATGTTATATGATTCTGTTCAAGTAAACTCGTTGTGTTTTGGCTCGACTGACTGCTCTGCTCTCCGAGTATCATCTAGTTATAGCACCGAGAACGTGCAAATAACTATAAAATTATTTAAATGCTCCTGAATTGTCGTCCCGGTCCCTTACTTTTAGTACTGTGTTACAGCTAAAAGAGTGCAGAATTCAGGATTTTTGTAAAATAAATGCTATACGAAAATGCAAATGCGAGTGCTAGTTTTAGTACTTGTTACTTGAAATAAAATGCAATTGAAATATTTTAATGTTAGTGCTCTGAAATAATAGATATATATTTTGTCATAAGAAGAACAAAATTTTAAAGAGAAATTACAACAATACAAGCGAGGTAGCAGTAGCACAGAGTCAGCCAGCACAACAGAGGTTAGGCACACGCGCACACGTTATTTGTAAGATACCATAATC
>JABASI010002980.1:0-17813 GCA_019776505.1 Tomocerus nigrus | reverse complement strand
GATCCGGTCCGGTCCGATCCGATCGAATTTTTGCAAACGATCGGACCGGTCCGGTCCGATCCGATCCATTTTTTTTGTACGACTGATCCGATCCGGTCCGGTCCGATCGATTTTTTTCAAACGACCGGACCGGTCCGATCAAATTTTTATAAACGACTGGTCCGATCCGGTCCGGTCCGATTATCAAAAGTAGCAAGTCTGCTATAGGTTCATTAATCAGTATGCTCGTACCTAACTACCCTAAACGAGAGAGTATACCTAAGTATGCAGTCAACAACGTAAAGGAGTGTTAAATGAAGTAGTTCTGTCCTATGTATAGCACAATTTATTGGTGGAATTCCTCTTATGTAGCTCGAGCTGTGCAGACATTATTTCGTAGATCAAGTTGCTTTAGTGCAGAACTCAGAAATGATGTTCACATGCCAAAGTTTATAGTTGATGAGTATATGTCATTTATGTATGTATCTCTTTGCAAAATCCCTTTTTTAGCTCCTTGACTTGACTGTATCATTTATTTGCTCAATGTTTGTTTGTTCTATAGTGTCCGTTCATGCCGAACGAAGTGTTTAAATGTCATTAGTACTTGTATCATGAATGAGGAGAGAGGAGCAGAAACTAGTAGCTGATCGATATGCGTTAAATTGTCATAACGCCTTTAAATATTGAATATTTAAATATGAAACTGCTGAAATTGTAGTTGTGATGATTTAATAGGAAGCCAACAGATGCCTTGGTAAAATATTCACCACACCGGGCAGCAAAGTCCGAGAAATGTAAACAAATAAAATAAACATAGATATGGACAAGTGAGTGAGGGATTGTATTTTTCCTAATCGAAGTTGTAAGTGTGTAGTGCAGCGAGGGCCGCTAACATAAATAAGCGTTTCTATGCCTCGCAGACAATAGGGATTGAGAGTTGCAACTCGTGCAGTGAGTGTAATGTAGTTGAGAGTTAAATGGAGTTGCGTAGAATTGTTTCCATTCTCACATGGTACTTATGCATGGTAGTGCAGGCAGTGTGACTGTGGACATGGAGCTAGGGATATTGGGATATCGCTAGAGACGATCCATGGCTCGCTGCTACCTGAGCTGAGGAGCGAGAGTTCGAAAGCGTCAGTCAAGCCAAATCGTTATGTTTTATAGGACTATTTTGAAGCAATAAAACGACTACCTTAAGTTGCTTTCCGGAGGAGCAGTGTGTCTGATTGTGAGCCTTTGGCTTAACAGCTTAGAAAACACGTGCATTATGTCCTCACAGTCACACTGAATTCTCATAAGCCGAAGCCCGAGGTTCCAATCAACTCTTTGTCTACGACATCGTAGTTCATGTGCACGGAGCGGAGGGAGGACGTAGCTCGGATGCATACTTTAATGCGCATTACATAACATTAGCCGGCATATGTGCCCCTGCCTGCCTGCCTGCTCCCTACACGTACGTACGTGTAAACCCATCAGACTCCATGCACACAACGAAACACACACGGACGAAATGAGAGAAATGAGGACTTAAGCGAGTGAAACTGTTACTTTAGTCGTTCAGTAAGCGTTTTAGGAAGTCCGTGCTCCACTCAACCTTCTCTATAATTTCAGTTAATAAAGAAAATTGTCTATACGTGCCGCAGTCCACACAATGGAATCATATTGGAAATAAAGAGGAAGGCCGTGGATTTGGGCAGCTTATCTGTCTTGGCTGTTAATATGTGTGTATTTTCTGCAATCGCTCCCTTTTTCTTTCTCTGCAGAAATATAGACAGCCACACACGAAAATGTTGTCCCGACGTCCTCCTCCTACCACTCTCCTCACACACACACACACTCACACACACACACTCACATGACTTCATTTCTAACTATAACTCCTGCCTGCCTGCACTTTGTGAATATATGAATGAGACTATTGATTGGAAACTGTAAACAGTAAAGGAGTGAGTGAGTGAGTGTGTTTGGAAAGTATCAACTATTCTCGTCCCCTCAATCCTATTACAATCTATAGTAGTCACTCCCTGTAGAACAGACAGATGCTATAAGTGGAATTGGAATCTACTTAGTAGCAGTACAGAGAGTTGGCCTGGGAGGACCGCACGGGTGCGGTGGTGAAAGCAATGTAAGTACTTCTAGTCAACTGAAATAAATCAGTGAAAGTATACGACGTAGTTAAAAGTTGCATATAAAGGATATTGCTTATTGCCTTGGTTGCTACAATAGCCACTAAACGAAAGTTACTATCTACGGAAAATGGAAAACTAGTCGATGAGGCGCTCTGTCTCATTTCTCTTCCATTCCCCCAACTCTCTGATACGCTCACAACGAATCGTAAAAGAGAGGAAATCCCATTTTCAAATAAAGAGCCATTATTTCTTCACAACTCGATAATGTTAGCATCATCAGAATGTTTCTCCCAGAATTAAGTTGTTCATATATAGAGCACTGATCTGGCTTGACACTTGCTATGCACAAAATCCTATCATTTGATATTTGATACGCGAATCCGTTGGTTGCAGCCTCGTCAATTCTATTCCTTTATAGGCAGAATAATATGAAGGACCAAACGATGCTAGTCGGAAATGACAACTTACAGTTTGTCAACTATGAATTATTCTTCCTGATTTGAATCTACAGCTCTACTATATCCATAGTCATGCATATGCATCGGCCATATAATTACAGCAATAGATTTTTATAGGAGCTGAATCCTTTTCCAGACAAAGCTATACGTCACTTGCTAAAAGTCCTATATAATTTGACTGTGTAGTATAGCACACAGGGTGAAAGTCATAAGTGTAGGTATAGAACGCTCATTCTAAATAAGGTGCACAATTATTCTGTGAATAGAAGAGCACGGGATAATCCTTCAAAGAGAGAGAGCTGTGTAGAATGGAGAACTCAGGTAGCGAACTACAAACAAAGTAATCCAATAGTTGGGAAAAAGAGATAGGAGGCTTCCTCGCTTTTATCTGTCTCCTCAGGCGAACCACTACGACGCTTTGGCTTTGCCAGATTTCTAACTACAATAGAAGAAATACATACATCATAGAAATGTGTCTATTACATCACATTCTCTTGGCCATGCAAGACAAAGTATAATCAGGTCCTTTCTATTATCACATCTCATCAGCGCTGAGTGCCTTGTTCGTTGATCTTCTTTTGCTAAAAACTACATTACTGGAGTTACTTTGGAGAATTATGTAGCTTATTATGAGAGAGCAGAGCTGTGGAGCTCGAATACGTTCGAGACTTTCACTCCCGACCAACTTACAACGCAACGTAGATAAATAGGTAGGTACGTACTTACGTGTAGTAAGTAACTCTCAAAGTCTGTACCTTGCGAAATCCTCTGTGTGATAAGAGGGAAGTAAAACAATGTTCCTCGTCCTGTCCCATAAAAGTAAGTAGAGTTGATAGAAAGTTCAGTGCTCGAACTTGAATGCAAATTCCCAACTTTCACACAGCAGAAACAGAACAATTCAACTGGAGTAACAATGGAAAAGGTAGCACTACAAAAGCAAAAGGATTTTATCTGGAAATTGTTCAAATGTACTACAACCTTCAATATTGATGCACTGCTGTGTGAAAAGAAGGAGACAACAGTTTAGCTGTTGTAGCGACCAAACCACATAATACATTAGCTTTTTCCTTTTAACTGAAGTTAACTCCAACATTTGCGACAATTCTTCCAGACGATTTACGAACAGCTCAACCGCTACTCTATTTCTACTTTTTCAATTAGATTAGCTCCCAAATATTTACGTTCTAGAACTCCATTTAGCTTCTTTCCTTTCAGCTCCAACCTACTGTCTAATGTCAGCATGTTCTTTCTCGGCGACAGCAAAAACATACATAGTGCTCTACAGAGAATAGACTCTATATTTTACCAATGTCAAAGAAAAAAGGAACCAAATAAAACTCATACATTCCTAATGAAAATGCACGTAGAGGGAAATGTTCTCCTATTACTACCTTCACATCACACACAACACAACACTCTCCAAAAGACGTTCACGACATACCAACAGTTTTCAAATCATTTTCCATGTCAGACACATACGGTTCACCGTTCACCTACATAGAACCAGATCTTTTCATTCAGCAACAAATTCCCATTTGGTCGTAGAGGAATGCAAAATACTGAGAAACCATGCAATGTATTTAGTTATACATGCATTTCAAGGTCGCCAACTTTTTCCCTATCTACACAGAGCTTCACAAAATAAGAATCTTTGTCACAATGTGAACTAAAAATAACGGCATTATTTATAATTTTTTATCAATATTTTTAATGAAGTTCCCCATAGAAAAATTCCGTGTAGCCTTTACAAGATCTGTCGTATCAACAAACAATGATTTCCAATGAAATATTTTTAACGAGTAAGTGGGATTTATTTGCCAGCTTTCAGATGATCTTATTTCATTATTGGAGGCCCGCTAGCATTGACAAAAGCAAAAATGAATTATATAAACATTTTCTTTTGCTTGAAATGCATTCAGAGAAATCAGAGAAGAAGTTCTTAACAATGTTATAGTGTGCTAATAGTAAGCAACGGGTGGAAGTAACTTTATCTGGCAGTTACAAAGAAAAGCTTAGGCACGCACTGATGCATATGGATTTTGCGAAAGGTTCTATCCTTGTGGGTTCCATACTCAGAATAATCTGTCTGTGCAGATCTAGGGATTGCTAAGTCATTTAGGTAGCTAGCTGAAAACACGAGAACAGATAAGACTAATTGTAAATGGGAGGACAAAGGAGAAGTTGTGCCGGTATTGCCTACACCGTTGTGACAATAAAATAAAGGATGAGAGTACAGAGGAGTTGTAGTCGTCGCTTGTAGCTAAGTAAAGTAAGTAAGTAGTGCCGGATGATATATTCTTTGCCTTTTTTCTCAGTTCGGTGCTGGAACAGCAAAAAGTGACACAAAGACATGTCAGTTTATTTGTTCTGCTCTTTTTCCGCGAGACTTCTTTCCGCTGCAAACTTCCTATCTAAATAAAAACGTCGCTACAGTGAGCACATGGAAATATGGAGATAATAATATTACGTTATCTCAGACTAATAGAGGAAAGGGAGTTGAAGGTATGCGGAGAAAGCTCCCTATTTCTCAACTCCTCTTTTAAACGGATTTTTATCAGTCAGTTTTAGCCGAGCAATAAAAAATCAGAATTTCCTGAGAGAGTCTCGTGTCTTGTCATTTGTGCTTTTTGGGTTGAGACCTTCATTTCATGTGCAGACTTGGGAGAGAAAGTGAGTGAACGTACTTACACTTACATCCCCGGCCCTGGTTATTCCTCACTCTCTCTCTCAGCTATGCTGCGTATTTAATGATAGTGAGACTCGAGAAAGGATATAGTCACGTTGGCTTTGTCAGCATCTGGAAGTTGAATTGAGGTACCCCCGAAAAAGATGTGGGTCGCCCGTCGTAAAGTTCCAGCGAGCTCTCTCATCCCGAGAATCAATATTCGTATGGGAGTTCCGCCGGCTCTGCTTTCTCTCCACATCCACTACACACACTACGATACGTACGACTACGACGGAGTGAGTCTACTACGGACTGACTAGTAGGAGCTACTACGTACGAACGACACGACTACTACATGCCTCACCGACTCAATGGGCTTACTTTCACCACAATGTAGTGCAGCTAGTGCAATGACATAGCTACAGACTACAGACATTCTATAGAGACTCTCGGAATGCGAATTGTGAAAGAGGACTTCTCCACTACACTTCCTCTCTTCCATCAACCCAAAAGCTGGAAGAATAAAGAAAACCATAGCACACTTTCTCTCTCTCTTCTCTCGCTACCAATTCAGCAACACACTTTTAGAGAGTGAGATCCGTTAAGGGGCTATTCATCTACTGCGATCCCTTAGATTCACTCTCGTCCTCATCTCGGCAGCGAGGAGAGAATTAGCGGAGTCAGGAGGATGCCCGACCCTTTCTCTACCTTAATTTCGTGTTAAACAGTTGAATCCTCCCTTGGGTCGCCCTATAACTTTCTCCGAGTTTCACTTCTTGCCCGTCTAACTCTTCTCCTGCTTTGTCTTTCTCTGCCTCTGACTATTCCATCCAGTGCATTATTGTCGTAAGAAAGAACAACCGTCCAGTGCACACTGTCAAATCAAGAGCAATAGTAACTAATAGTCAAGTCCTACTTCTCACAATCGACATTACCGTATAAATATAGCTCTGCACAACTCTCCTCCTAATGTTCACTCATTCGCAATCAGCCCATTTCCCATTGCCGATTGGAGTGAGAGGAAAGCTAAAGCGCTGGGGCGGTTTGGTAAGCCACAGAACAGTCTCCTACTATCAAATAAAACTAATGATAAGCCTAACTGTTTATATTCCCTTCCTCCAATCTTTTCTATATCTATAGCTATGTTCTGTTGGGAAGGAGTTATGAAATGTTCTGCCGATATCATATAATGATATAACGCCGTCCTATATTATTTTATCATATTGCTTTTATACGCTCTCATAATATTGCCGACTTGTTTCCGCATAAAAAGAGTTGCAATTAGTATTTGGTACTTACAATTGGATACTGTTCACATAATATCTAGACTGATTTTATCTCACTGACCAACTACATTAAAATGCCAGGCCTACTAGCTACCTTCAAATATCATGTTCGTTTTGGCTCGGTAGATATATATATATTGGATATATCCCACCAGAAGAATGGAAATAAGCACGACTACTCATAAAGGAAGGGGCGAGTCACAATGAAAAGGTTGTCTTCGACACATCGCACGTTTCCAGCGAAAAGCTTCCGAGAAACGCTTGACCCGACAATTTTTCTCCAATTTATGAACCGTAATGATTAGTATTAGAGAGGACGATGGATGGAAAAAGAGACGGGTTCAAAAAGGTTTATGGCCCACACTGGAAAAAAGCAATCATTCTATATTTATTTATACAAGAAAACAGCTATTCAACAATTAGCGGCCATTGTATCAGAAACTACTAAATTAAATGCAAGCTAAGCCTCCTGATAAGGATTTAGTGAGAAATACATTATTCATAAGCTGAGCCTTGGAAATTATTGTGCTATTAACATTTAAGGAACCCGGGCGAAAGCTCCTTGTACATATATTTTGTCAATGCCCTTCACCATTTCCTGGCAAGAATTATAGGGAAATAATAAAATGCGCCCGATTTCTCTTGCTCCATTTTCTCGCTGATCTGAGTTTAAAAATGATTTTTTCGGCTTAGGTTAAGGTAGCTGGAGCAATTGGCTTTTGCTGGATCTGTGTTATGTTATGATGGAAAGGGGAATGGGTTCCTTTCTCTATGCCCATGCATGTCAGAGGACTAAGAGCGGGCTATATTTTTCGAGAAATATGTAAATTGCCTCGATTTAAACTATAGGTCAGAGCAAATGTAGCCTAGCGTGAAAATGAAGAGGGAGAAAGTTTGAGGGAAGGGAAGAAGCAAGTCGTCAAGTGCCTATTCATACGAATTATTTCCTGTTTGTAGAACATTGCACACTGAATCCCATTTTCTAGGAGTAGGCCGAGACGAAAAGTATCGAATTCCCTTTTGAGAATATAAATCCTTCAAAGGCCTCTATACTTTTAATATTTACAGACAATATCGTAAAACAAGGAGCTAGCAGTAAATGCTCCTGTGTCCTCTCTCAAATGGCAGAGTTCGATCTGAGCTTCTGTTGAGGATCCCGCCTGACTCGTTACTGTACTTCTGTTCTGTATTTATTGTACTGCACTCTGTTTTATGTAGTAGGCAGGACGATCATCTAACTTTCACTCAAGAGGACAATGCATTTGCTTTTACTACGGCCAGAAGCACGTATCAATTCTCTCCAGCTTTAAGTCAAATCACTGCACTGACGAAGGAAACTCGTATTCAAAGCTAAAGGCGAGGCTCCCCATCCCTCATTGTCTTGATCCTTCCTTATTGAATCCTGAAAAGATTGCGGCGAGCCATAAAACTAATGCTCCTGACTGTACATGTTACTTTCGCTTCCTTTCCCCGCTCATTCCTTCCCAGCTCCATTTAATAATATCACAGTGTGCAATAGTGCAATAGTGGAGCAGAGCCAAGCCGTTTACTTACTCATAGGCACATGGCAGCTAAAATCTAAACCAATGTGTAATTTATACGCCGCTACTGCATAAGCATCGGCCTTAATATCTTCCAAGTATTATATTACTCGCCATCAATGCGAAACTCCATTTTCAGCTCAGCTACCATTATATTATCATAAATCAACTGGATATACTTAAAATGGAATCTTTATCTCCTAGAGTTGAAAATGATGTGATGCAGGATACATAATCCAACGGAGATATACACTAATTAATCCTACCAGTTAGCAGTTGAAAGCATCGCAGACACTATACATTTTTCATTTGCTGATTGATACTGCAGGGATCGGATAGTTCTTTTTTAATGCTTTGAAAACTAACTTTTGTGTACAGACGTTCCACTCATGCATCCGTTCATAGAATATTATGTACTTAGGTAACTACAGAGAAATCAGAAATCCCGAGGGAGTTTTTTATCCAAACAACATTTTTCAATTGTTATAATGGGGTTTATAAAAAATTGTACTTGCAAGTTATTTTTTAAGCCAAACAAATCATCTTTTATAAAATAGTATTTTTACTATCTATCAGAAACTATCATTTTTTGTGTCGTTATGTCAGTAGAACCTTAAGTTACATAAAGTGTCAGTAGAAATATTATTACAGAACGAAATAAATATCCGATACCTCCCTAGAGAGTACTAATGGAGAAAGGGTGCTATTGTGTGACGGAATAGAGGGCAAAGGAAGGAAATTGTTCATATGCATAAACTATCAGTAGTAGTAGAAAGTAGTATGAGTAGTATCTTGCAGCCAATTAAAGCAAAGACTTTCATAGACTTTATATTTATTATTCATGTTGCAGGATGCTGAAAGGATGTAGCAAAACAGCCAAAAATCCCCTCGAGGTGTATTTATGAACTTTTTCATTTACTTGACAAATTTTTGGCAAAGTTTTTTCATTTACAAGCACAATATTTGTCTATGTGTATTCTGCTAACACGCGCAAAACGTAATCAATGCAATTTACCAGAACAATCGGCAATCGTTTTAAAAGCATGGTGTTACTTGGAGATAATCCCTTTAAAAGGTCTGACACGGTTAGGCACATAAAATATTGATGATGTAGAGTTGATTTTTAAATTCCCTTGTCTTTAATAAAATATTATAACGATGTTCCAATAGTTTTGCATTATTCTCAGATGGAATTATACTCCGCGAATGCATTAATTGACTTTGTAATTAATTGTATTTAATTAGAATTCGTTCTTCTGTGAAAACAGCTTTGGTTAATAATTACAATGTCATTTAGCTATCCAAAGCATTGCATAAAAGTCATGTTCATGTATACTAAATTCATCACTGACCTAGTCAATTGTGAAAGAGACACGGCAAAAATTGTATGATCGTAAGAAATCCCTCCTTAAAAAACTGCAAATGTTTATCATTTTCAAGGGTATCTACCAAAAACTTCAGAGAAATATAAAAACAGAATGAAATTGTACATTTGCAATATAAGTAATAATATTTGAAATATTTTTGGTCGACTTGAAACTCCATAAAGTCATGAATTCATGCATTTTGTGAAGTTGATTTAGGAAGCCCGTCGAAATCGAAAACCATGCAGAAACAATTACCACAACTATTAGTCAACAAACCGTCTATTAATAGCTCTATTCTATCATGTTCCGATCTCAATTTATCCCTGAGACATGTTTTGGTAAGTAGGCACTGCCGTATAAAATCCGCAATAAAATGGATGTAAAATTTTTAAAATGGCTCTTGTGTGAAAATAAACCGTCTCTTCATTGAAACTACTAGACAAGCAGTTACCGCCACACCATAAAAACAAGTTAGATTTATCGAATTTAGACGATTAAACACTGCAGAGTTCGTAGATACAACCTGCAAGAGATACCCAAGGACGTGGGTGCTGTTTGTGTATAATAAATAGTACATAGGTCTGTACTGTTGTGCTCGAAGTGAATGAAAAAAGTGAAGACGCTATTATTATGCTATAACTTTCCTTAATTGTAAAAAGTTATTTGGCTGCTTTTTTAAAAAGTGACCTTTGCGCTCGAGTCATGGTCCCTAGTCCCTACTGCTCTACAAAGGATTTGGATAGACAAAGGATGTGAAAGAAGTTTAATTTGGAATCACTTTGAAGGATAGTTACCTATAATATTATTATTATTACCAGAGACAGATTGCATGCAGTATTAATATCAATAGACCATTGTGAGAAATTGCGAAATGACCCCAATGACCTTGACCTAGTGACCTAACTTTCAACCAGTAACTTCCTTTTGATGTCAGAGGTCCACAAAAATAGTTTTAAAAAATAATTACGTCAATCTATTTTGAAGCAAAAAGTTTTGTGTTCCAGTGAAATGAAACTCACAACGCCCCTATCCTATCAGACAGTCGGAGACACAGGCAGCTCTGGCCGCTGCATCATTAAAGTGCATACGCACTTACAAGTTACACTACCGCTCTACATGCCATTGCATTGGATCAAAATTGAACTTGTGGAAAAATCAAAATTTTGTTGCTTTGCGAAGGTTTTGAGCTAAAAAAATGCCTTTTCACATTCTAGAGATCCTAATAGTAATAGTCTTTTAACTGTGAACGATCTATTTTACTCTGCTCTCCGTTCCTGAGATCAATGTACATGCTTAGCACATTTTGCTGCCAACATACAGATACATAGATAATAGATAAGTACCGTTCCGGTACTTGATAATAGGGGGGCTTAGTGGTCTAAAAGAATCCATCGATACTGTGTGGCCACTCTGAAAAATAATTCGGTTCAGAAGCGTTATTTAATAATACCTAGATAATATTATTTCTTGAGCTTGCCTATAGATGTAAATCTGCCTTTGCGTTATAGTAAATATTTGCAGTTGAGCACCCTACGGAAGAATTTAACTTGGGGTACCTACATAAGTAATACTGACTGAACGCAGGTGAGTGGAGATGGGCTTGATACGAGCATTGGATGTATTTTTACTTTATTATTATATCGAAAACCATTCACCCTTCATTAGACTATGGTAGCGTGGCGTTGTAAAGTGTAAAGTTGAGTCTCGTTCACTATGTGATTAGCATAATATCACATTTTCTGGAAGGAGTCATTTAAGTACGCAGTGATTATGTGATGCTAATACACGTGAAGGTACAAGTCATGCAAAAAAGAAGATAAGTAAGCCCCAGTGGCTAGATCACGTATAGCAATATACACTCGCCAACATTTACCTTGACTATCAACAATAAACATACTTACTCCCACAGATTCGACGATTGCTTGAAATGTTTTGCATTTTGACCTATCTACTCACTGCCAACCACTAAGCATAATATTTAAAAAGGGTCATTATGCCCTGCTTTATTTATTGTATTCTACTTGATAGCCTACCTACTTAATAACAAGTGTTTATATGGATGGATGGTTGCTTACCTCCTGAGTACTTTGATTTCATTCTCCAAAGAATCCTCTTTGCCTTTCAAAGCTTTCTTGTCGATGATTTTAATGGCATACATCACATTAGGGTCATCTATGCTTTGAGCCAATCGCACTTGGGAAAACGCTCCCCTGCAAAACATGAAAATATTGAGAAACTGAGAGTAAATAACATGCAGAATCCAAAGGGCAAAGATAAATAAATCTGAGAAAGAATTTAAAAAAGGGCAATTAACTTACGTGCCAAGAATATCCTTCATGTCATACTTGTCTTCAACTGACGGAGATTTCTCCTGATCTTTGCTATCTTTCTTTGACTTTTTAGTCGAGTCTTTTTTCCCGAAAAGAGGCATCATGCCAGGCCAACACAAACGAAAAGAAGGCAGTCAGACCAAAGCAAGTCACAGACGATACTAGAAGGGAACCGTCTGCTCCTCAAGACATTATAATATGAAGTACGAGAAGAGGAGAGTTGTCCGACCGACCGACCAAGCGATCAGGAACTCGCGTCGGCGCTTTTGCTTGGACATCTTCCCTTCACTTCTTCAGGCTCTTTCGTTGTCTCTTTTACTATTTCTTAACTTGGCTCACTCACATGTACTTCATGCCTGCCGTACCCACCGTCGTCACCGTCTTCCCATACATATCTAGCCCCAGGGAAATTGTACTCCTATTATCTCACACATCTTTAGAACACTTGGTCATACATACACAATCACAAAATCACAATACGTCGCTCTATGCACTCAACTTTTCGAGAAAGACAATTTTGCGCCTTAAATAACGCAAAATAGTAACGCTCAACCAATTCATAAACATTTGTCGACCGTTAATTCTTGCTTGTTGTAAAATGCTAATTGCATGTAGTCTTAGAAAGGTAATTTTAGTGTAGATTATTGGCAATAATCTAATAAGACAGCGTCGTCGGCTCCGCCACGCGTCATTTCAATAAGACATCGTCAGAATCATCTCCCAAATCCGGTTCACTGGCAGCCTAAAAGGGGAACTGTGGCAGTTGGACGGTGGGCCCGGATTGGTATAGAGACATGGGGAGGGAGAGTATGATTACAGTCCAACAGTCAAAGTCAACGGTAATGTGTCAGTATCCAGAGTACTGTTCATAGAGAATACAAGTATATGTAGTTTGTATGGTACAGCAGCTGGCCGCTTACTCTTAAAGTAAAAATAATAACACTGATACTATTGTTCGGCACCCAAAAATAGTGACTTGTCACCCTGAAAACTATACGGGCAGTTATAAGACAGAAAGAATGACTGGACTCCCTCGACGTATCATTAAGGTCGGCTCTCATTAGATAAAGGGATCTTGTTTGTCAAAGGCTAATTAATAATTGTGATGATGTAATAAAAGTTGCGGTTTTTTTTGCATTTCATTCAAAATAATTATCGTTTTTGTAGGAAACTCAGCGACTGATGCAGGAGCCAGTTCCAGGTATCAGTGCTGTACCAGATGAAAACAATGCTCGTTATTTCCACGTTGTTGTTGCTGGTATGTTACTACTAGGCAATTTTAACCAATTTTTAGCATTTTTCTGTCCCTAAAATATCGAAATTGTGAATTTTAAAACTTGTTTTTCATAAAAAATAGCATTGACAGTAGAAAAATTAAAAGAGCTTCCAAAGCGAAGTGTTACTTTTAATTTCCAAATTCAATTGTTCAAAATAACTTTACTGTTATCTATTTTTTGTTATGGACATGAACTAAAGCTGCTTATTTTATTTCATTTCGTGTATTCTATTTTTCTACGTTTCTAACTGGTATTAATGTGTTTAAAATTTATCTTCGTAAAACAATAGGACCAGAGGGATCACCTTTTGAAGGTGGAGTGTTCAAATTAGAACTTTTTCTGCCCGAGGACTATCCAATGTCAGCACCTAAAGTGCGCTTTATTACGAAGATCTATCACCCAAATATTGATAAATTGGGTCGAATCTGCTTAGACATATTGAAAGGTTAGTTATGGTTATTACTAGTAATTAATAAATTCGTCATTGTGTTCATTCTCCAAATCGGATCCTCAGATTTATTTGTTCATTCATCATTTGATCATGATTTCAAAATGTGAACCTTGTAGATAAATGGAGTCCAGCGCTTCAAATAAGAACTGTCCTTCTTTCTATTCAAGTAAGATTTTTTAACCATTTTGTACAGATATAATATATTGTTTATAATTAGTTTACAATGGTATAGAATAAATTATTTATTTGCAAGGACTATATGCATTGCACAGTTATGAATGGCAATGAAACTAAAAACAGAGATTGATAGGGGCATGTAGGATTAACAAAATACGACGTTTTAATTTCTCTCAGTAAACGTTATCATTATGTGGGAGATTTTTAAGGTCACTTCAATTGTAAGTAATTTAGTGCTTGAACAGTAAGTAATACACAGCTATTATTTTCAGGCCCTTCTGAGTGCTCCAAATCCCGATGATCCTTTAGCAAATGATGTGGCAGAACTGTGGAAATTGAACGAGCAGGAAGCGATCAGAAATGCTCGTGACTGGACCAAGATGTATGCCATGGGAAACTGATTTTATTTCTCCTTAAGAGTCATTCATTTCCTAAATTTGATTTGCCCAATCATTAAAATCCTTAATATCTATTTTGATTTAATTATTTGTCACTTACATTTAAACGTGTAAGGTAAATAAAAATTATCTTTAAATTCTGCCGTAAATATACCAGTGTTTCTGAAAAATATTCGCACTCTAGCAATAAGTTGTGCTTTCGTATGTCACATTTATAAAAAATGTAGATAGAATATTGAGTAATATATATCAATATGAATGAATATACGTCACTTACTATATATACTATAGAAATAGAATTCCCAAAATCTTTTTATCGACGCTAATTCAATTGTACGCCTGAAAAACTGTGTAATAATACACTGTGTTTTAATTTGTGTAGTGTTTTTCTCGCTAAAAATGTATAAAATATAAAAAAAAGTTTTACTAATTAGCATTTCTGTAATAACCCAAGAGCATCTAAATAGCTTCTACTTCCACTAGAACTCTGAAATCTGTAAAATATGATGAATCCCAGAGTAAGTGTAGGTATTACTCTGAAGTCAAATTATACTTATTAATTTATCATGTCGCCTATTTATATCACTTAAATTTTAAGTGTACCTCCATTACTGAAAATGGTCACGATTTTAATTTATTGCTGAATGTGCTATTATTTAGTTTACTAATAATATGAAACTCACCGGCAAAAACATATTACCTACTTAATAAAATCTTAATTAGTGCCTAACAATATCAATTGTTTTGTTGTCAAACAAACCAGTGTTTCAATTATTTTAAGGTGTATTATAATTGCTAATTTATTTAATTTGTGGATGATTGATTGTATAGGTGATCTTGTAATGAAGGTCAATGTAAAATTCAAGTATCCATTTAATAGAAAGTATCTAATCGTCCTAATAGCGATAAAGCCTAAAAAATTGTCATTACGATCGCAATAATAACTAGTTACACTTTGTAATATTTTACTGCTCATGCATTTCAGCTCATGAATATCGTGATACTACTGCAGATTTATTCAAACGAATAAATGGCAGATTTAAATGCGGGAAATAAACAAATACTTATTATAGCAGCTTTTCCTGGAAACGAATGGGAAACTATCATTACACAATTTACATATACATTGGCTCTATCCATCCCGACAGTTTTGTTTTTCCTACAACCTAAAAAATATTTTCCTAGATGACTAGCCGATCACAATAGTTCTCAGTCTACTTATTGTTTGTTAAAAACGTTTTTAGTAGCAAAATATTATTGTGGCAGTATTTAAATTCCTGTCTTCAAATTTTGTCAATTCCGTGATGAATTTATACACTTCTTAAGGATTAACTTCTATTTTTACGTTGCTATATAATTATATGCATAGGTATATCGAATTCAATATCAATGTACAAGCATTTATTCAAATTCAGCTGGCCAAGCCTAGTTTAGGGTCATCTGAAGGACATTATTTTCTTGAATTTGAAACAGAAGGATTCGATGAAACCGTAGGCCTCCTTGTACAAAATGTCATTTAATTGTCAGCTGGCATATCATGTGCGAAGAATTTTATACTGTGAGACAGTTGGTAATATGAATGTTTTAAAATACTAATGTGTTTTTCAAGGATTTAAAGAGTAGTAAAGCATTATACGTTTTATTTACTCGGAGAAGTATCTGTTACAAATATAATTTTTATCGATAGCACGCTTGCACTGGTATGTGAATAAACAAAGAATAGAAGATCTTTTCAAGTCTAGAGAGATAGAAGTATAGGTTTCTAGAAAACTGCCACCATAACACATTTTAAATCTATATTCATATTATAAAGCATTTCACCCATCAAGCACTGTTTTCATTTTCATAATATTTCTGTATTAAGAAAATCCTAAAAGATTACCTGTTACTCCAAAAAATCTAAATTCGTTATTATCTACATTCTAATTTAATTGTCTTCATTGAAGTGATTTCTGAAAAATTCTAGCGGAGATCCAATTAATGTAGTATTTCCTATTTTTTTACAAAATTAATTTTCCATAATTTCAATTTTTTGCTATACAGGTAGCTATGCATGCGGTCTGAAACTGAATCGTAAATTTTGTGCATTCACTATATCAAGTATTGGTAGAAGCATAGTCTAAATGCTCAGAAATGTTGGAACGCAGAAAAAAGAACTTAATGCAGAAACTCAGAATTTTTGAGACAAATACTATGTGATTCCCCAAATGACGTAACGATCCAATTTGCTTTGTCCATAACATATTTTGGATTAGGACTACATCTAAACTAAATACATTTTACTTGGTAGACCAATGACAATATATTATAGTGAAAATATTTACTACATACTACAATTACACAAATTTCGAAAATAAATAGGGTTACTAATTCCCTCACTTGACACGCCAATTATTACTGATGAATAACATCCAGCTGTACCACACAAGTTAATTTTGCCACTTTTCAACTAATATTAAATGGGTAGCAATAAATGAAATACATTTTCAGTGACAATTGTTAATACAATTATGAGTTTCGGAAAAGATTAATACAGTGTATTTAATTGCAGTTGATATCATTGTAGACGGCAGATCAAGTTTTCTGGATCACGGTATACCTTTATGCAGAAACTGCAACCTGTGGACAGTTGGGCAACTTGCACAGATTGGCAGTCATGGCCATTGACGAAAGGTAAGTGCGAGCTTCCAATTGTTCGAACAGCAAAGGTTTCTTGCAATAAGTGCATTCCTATTACGTAAAAAAATGAATTATGTAATTACGAATACTCAATTGTATTTGTCCTTAGATTTAAAAGGAAAACTCAACACAATTTTATTACATTTGTGCACGCTTGTTTTCTTAATGGAATTCCAAGGTCATTCCAAACTTGCAACAGATCGGCAACAAAGACATCCATCATCTCTTCAGTGTGGTGCGGTGTGGGTGCAATGCGCAATTTTTCTTGGCCCCTTGGAACTATTCATGAAAATTACAAAGAAATATTATATGATTTATAATCTACTCCAGTCTACAACATGAAGGAGTAGGTACCTATCGTAATAATGCCATAAAAGTGAGACCTCAAATAGATATAATAAAATATTTTACAGATACTAATTAATAAATAATCTTCCATTATTCTTATTGTGGAACTTACCAGTTGGGTAGTTAATAGCTTGTACATAATGGCCTTTTCTTTTCATTAATTCGTCAGAAAGCTGGCTACTTAACGATGGATTGCCAATCTGTGTAGCAAATTATATTATGTAATACCTAAATATTAGCACAAAAGCTGAAAATATAGTGGTTGGTGGCTTACGAAAACGGGAATGATATGGGACGGAGTATGCTCGACACTGATTCCAACGTCCATTAGTTTTTGACGAAGATAACGGACATTGGATTGATGACGAGCCCGTAATTTTCGACCTTCATCCGATCGAAGAATACGAACAGCAGCAAGAGCTCCATTAAGAACTGTTGGGGGCAGTGATGTCGTAAAAATAAATCCAGCAGCATAGCTTCGAATCATATCCACTAGAGATGCACTCCCTGCGATGTATCCTCCGATGTTACCGAAAGCTTTCCCTAAATTTTATAATTTTCAATCCGTTTGTCAGTTTTTATGCTTTATTCGATGGACGTTCAGACATATACTTATGTAGCATCCTGTATGAACATTTACCTAAAGTTCCTGATATTATATCCATCTCATGAAGAAGTCCTTCTCTTTCACCGATTCCAGCACCATTTTCACCGTATAGGCCAACAGC
>JABASI010002979.1:0-17815 GCA_019776505.1 Tomocerus nigrus | reverse complement strand
TAGTTTATCTGCTTATCAAAGAGATCTGTAGTCAGTCAGTGGTAGTTGTTGCTTTTACTAATGTATACTTACCCCTCCTAAATATTAAAGGATTGTGCATTCCAACAGAATTATTTCATAATATTTATATGCTAAGCTGCTTCAGCTTACAAATCATAGTCAGATTACATTTACATAATGGCTTTTGTGATATTATAAAAATAGATATAAGATGCAAATATTTCATTTTTACCTCTTTCCAGACAAACGCAAACATATAAAATGACCGTTCTAAAATTACATTTGCAATGCTTCATTTATGTACTATTCATAATTATGCACAACATTGGCCCCTTAGTATTCCTAATTTGGATTTTCTTTGGAAAACTGTTGGTCAAATCTGCTTACTTAAATGTAGGAAAAGATAGCTAGGGTTATTTTACCGTTTTTTTTGTGGCAAATCAATTTATTTTATATATGCTCCATATTTGCGAAGGTGTCCATGATATATTTAGCGAATTAATTCTATTTCTGATTAGGAACTCTTTATGAATTGTCCTAAACAGTAGTCGAATTTTTCAGTCCCTTTTTAAACTAGTAAATTGTCCAGCAACTTGATAGGCATTTTGAACATTTTATTTTCAATAATTTTTTGGTCTGCTTATTTTCTTAATTGTCGGTTTCCATCAATAATATCTATTAATGGCTTCAGCTACAGATATTTGCATTCTTTACAAAGTTATCTCTTTCTTTCATTTAATAATTTCGTTGTAGTGGAAGGAATTTGACTCCACGGAAATGTGTATTTATGAATTCTATTTGGGAAATCTTTGATTACACTAATTTCCTATGACCATAGTAGCCAAAGGTTGTGGCCCGAGATTTAAGAGTGGAAATACGGTAGGAAGTAAAATATTGCACGTCTTACCAACAACCATTCTCATTACCTAAAAGGGATGTAAATGAAGTTCACTAGAATTCCACAGAAAAGTTCAAGACCTCAGTGGTACATGCACTAGTTTGTTTACAAATGGTAAAATATTTCGTCTTCACACATCTCTGAAAGCTTTTATGTCTATACACTTCACTATGCAAGCAAAATGACATGCTGGCTGGCCCAACGCAGGCATATGCGAAGAATAAATTCAAACATTTCCATTTGTTGATAAGTAAAAGCATTGTCCTGCATGAATAATACATCCACAAATAATGAAATTCCGAGTAGTTAACACACTTGGAATAAAAATGAAAACAAAGCTTTATATTAGTGCAGCATTGCATTATTAGTGCCGTAGCTGTAGCCGTAGCCGTAGTAGGTAAGTTGTAGATACCTACCTACTCATTTTAACTTTAACCAAATTGCGTAGGTAAAGTATGTTTATTTTATCTCTCATTCTACAAAAATTCTATGCTCATCTCGTAGTCACTTATAGGCATCTCCGTCTTCACTAGGAAACTGTTTAATTTAATGCTCAACTCTCTATTGTCAAAATTCATTGTCTGTTGTTGTCATTTTAGGAGGAGCCGTGGTTATTCTACGGCTTACAAGAAAATGTTTGAAAACCGTAGACAGTTAGTTTTCATGCCATTTAAATCTCATCTTCATTTTACGCATACCTATACAGAACACACACAAACTATTCAAACCCATTAATCGACCACAACAAAAACCAATTCTAAATCACACAAAAGTGAGTCAAATTGAAGTGAACTGCCTCAGTAACTATGGGTCCATGTATACAAGGTTAGTTAACGTAGATTTTAAATAATATTATAGAGAAGAGGCCCTAAGAATTTTGAAACACATTACAACAAGAATAAATGTATTTCTAAACATGAGACAAGATTTTTTCATTGCAACTATTTATAATAGAAATAATTGGTCTAGGTAGGCAAGTGGTATAATGATAATTTATTCTCGCAAAAATATTATTACCTACTTGTTAGTAGGCCACACTGCCGTTGCCCAATGCACAATGACTATTTTCATTTATTTCTTTACGATGATTGGCTTTTCGGCGTCACAATTTGTCGTGCGACAAAAGGAAGCAAAGGGTCGAAATGTTTAACTCGCAAAACTAGCAATAGCGAGATTTCCTTTTGACTGAATGCGATATAATAAAAACTTAAAATCTATTGGTGGGGAATAGAGGGAATGGACAAGGCTTCTCGTATTTATAATATTTCTATTGTTGTATTGTCACTTTGTCACTCATATCGCTAAGCAGTCAAAGTCAACCCTTTTTGGGAAAACAAAAGAAATTCAT
This sequence comes from Tomocerus nigrus, assembly GCA_019776505.1. Taxonomy (NCBI): domain Eukaryota; kingdom Metazoa; phylum Arthropoda; class Collembola; order Entomobryomorpha; family Tomoceridae; genus Tomocerus; species Tomocerus nigrus. Next base: position 15,569 of record JABASI010002979.1, on the reverse strand, counting down.
TTTATCTCTTTCAATCTGCGAAAATAAAGTATGTTGCAAATTGAAAGAACAGGATGAACCTTATTATCCGTCTCCATTTAGTATGTCAGAACAGAAGACTTCTATAATATTTTGTAAAGAGCTAAAAAATTGACTTTAAAAACATCGTCGGTTTGCAATCATAAATACCATACTTTGTATGGATGCTCAAGTACAACGAAAAGTTGTTGTTTTCCAATTTTCTAACCATTTCTGCAATTGAAATTGGGAAGGTCCCATTTTGTGCAATAGTTTGGCGACAATTGCCAATTTTCCTTATTGGCTGCATCATCATCCTGGATAATACTAAACATTTCAGAAATTTGCATCACCTAGACCTATAGCGTTAGATACTCATGGTCACGTTTAATGCTTAGGCTTACTAATTGTGGAAAAAAATCATTAAATTATGTTTAAATGGGAATAGTAGGGAAAATTTTGCAAAGCGCACTGCAGAAAGTATTCCACACAAAATTGTTTGCCATTAGTTTCGGTATTCTAACCAAATGGATGTTTGATATATTTATGTACTTATTTTTAATGAGCATAGCCGGTGCCGAAGTAAACTAATATTACAGGTTCTCAGTTCAATTTCTAATCGAAATAAATCAGCAGATATTATATGTAATGCTTTAGCGTGGATCTCGTGCTTTTATCATTTGTAAAAATTCTGAGGGTTGCTCAATTAATTTTATTCCAAGGGGGACACATTATTTGCATCATGGTTCTTGAAGCAAACGAAGTATTCATTATGATTATGATTAGGTAATGATATTCATTAAAAGGGTATAGTTAAAATAACCTTGGAATTAACTCTTTGTGTTGGGTTACAATTACAATAAAAAAAAATTCAATATTCAAGATGATTTTGGTCCACAACTATTCCTGTGAATATGTACATGATGAGGTACCTATTATATGAAATTCATAATGTAGTTTGTGATGTGCCTATTAAGTAAATCTAACAAATATAGAATTTTGCAGCATAAGGTATAATAATGCATGGGTTTTCACTTCAATGGGTTTTCTTCTTTAATTTTTGGTGAGACTTTGACTTATATTTTACGCAGTTCAAAATAATTTCACAATAGGCTTGGTTGAATCCACATTAAATCAATATTATAGGTAGGTATCTAATTACACAGGTACCTACGTAGTATTTTAAGTAGACCATTGGCCAAAAGCAATAGGATTGCACTGAACCAAAATGAACAGTGATACTAGAACGGTACCTCGTTGTAGGTATACTATTAGCACGCATGCATTGTTCTTAATGTTTTCACTATGCGCATAAAACTACAGATGATAAAACACTGTCCCTACCCACGCACTGAAATAAAAGAGTCATTTCTTTGACTTTGGCAGAATTTTATCTCGAAGGCAGATAATTTATTTTTTGTCAACAAGATTATAACAGCCAGTGCTATTATGTGGTGGTGATGAATATGGATAGTGTTATACAGACAGTTCCTCCTTAAGTAAGACTACATTACATCCGTCCGCCGTCCCTCATCCGCAAACCTAACCGTATAAAAGGCAAATCACGGAATAGTGTACTTGGATTTTCACGTATTTATTTATATGTTTAGAATGTGGGTAAAAGAAAGAGTGACGGGGAATGTAGTTCACCACTCAAGTCGTCGGCCTCGTCTTCGTCACTCCCCGTCACTAATTCATAAGAGAAAAAAATTGAATGGAATATTCGTCTGCCAAAGTCGAATAGTGTCACTGCAATGACTCTTCATAGTCTTCATTTGTGACTCAACTCTCTACTAGCTTTCCTACTCTGCTCATTCTCTTTAGCTGTCTCAGTCCTCAGTCTCATCTCAGTACAGTAAGTATAGCAAGTAAGTAAGTCATAGTACAAAGCTACATGTGTTACATCCTTACATCTACATGTACTATTTGTACTTTTTGTACATCGTAGATGGTACATGGTATGCGTATGGTACATCGTACATCTGTAATATTCTCATCTCTTTTTGTCATCGTTGCGTTGGCGCCTGCCGCACAAATGCGAGCTTTATCGAGATATTCTGCTCATAATGATATAAAGTAATTATACCTAGTAGTATAGGCTGCTGGATTTTATGGTGCAGTCTGCAGTGCCTTTTGTATCTAAAAACCTAAAAATTCATGTCTCACACTATTAACTAAGAAATCATTGTTCCGAAATATTTTGTAGGATCAATTGAAACATTGTCTTATGCACATGATTGATATGAGATCGTGAATAGAATTTTTCATGGTACTTATTCATTCGGTAAGAAAACTGGACAGTAGTACTTTTTGTAATTTTTCATTTCAAATATACCATTTAACAAACTCAACAAGATTTACTACTTTGGATATGGTATGGCAATAAAAGTAATAATTGAACAAGAATGCTTAGTCTAACCATCAAAAACTCTACATTAAATATGCGTTGATGGTAAAAGTTACCGATTCGGTAAATACGCGTAGTAAATGTAAAGCTCCAGCACATTCAGGAAGTAAATGTCAATGCGAGACAGACAACAGAGTTTTCACACCAGCAAGTATGCTCCATTAATTTCCATTTTATTGCTATATATTATTATCTATCCTTCCCTGTATTATAAATTGCCTGTCCATAAATAAGTACCTACATTAAGTAAAAGTACAAGTTGGTTCTGTAAAAGTTTTCTTGTGCTGTCAACAGACACAATATTCCTTGTCACTTCATATGAAGTTAATACTGCATTCTAGTTTTGAATGAAGATATTAGATACGAATATTTGTACTTTTCCATTCCTTACGAGAATTGGTACCCAGATAAGTGTTTAATGTCCAAAGACAGGGGGGAGTATAATACGGTTTTGTAATGCAAATGCCAACTTCCTTGACTGTTTTATATTGGCAAAAGTTTTGCTGTACAAAAAGAAGAAAATGAAACTCCCATATGTAAATACAGCATAAACAGCATTGTCTTGTCTTACTTAGGTAGGTAGTTGTATTTTCTTACCTATAAGTATTAAAGAAGTTCACTAATAGTCTTCTAGAATAAAAACCATTTTGATGACAAATGCATGCGTGTTAGGGGCGTGTATTGTATGACAAATGCAATCACACTTTATGCAATTAACGGGCATACATGCTATACATAGTAATGGAAAATAATTTTTCAAAAGTTGCAAAAAATTATTAGAAAATTTATTTTAATACATTATATATTGTGATTTTAGCCATCCATTTCAAGTTAAAGCAACTGCGTTAAGTTGACCAATTCATAATCCTCGTCCAAGTAAAAAGCCTGGATGGGCAATAGATCTGCTTCTTCAAAATAAATGATGAATTATCTCTACAGTGACCTATATTTTGTGTTTTCTCTTTAATTTTGACCATTTATTTTGTTTTTGTATCCAGAATGACATTGGAAATAACGCAAACAAGCCAAAATTCATTCCTGTGACCACATTAGAGGACACTCAAGCAATACGATGTGCAGAATTTCATCCACGGGGACACATGTACGCTGTGGGTTCGAATTCGAAATCTCTTAGAATTTGTGCATATCCTTCAGTCAGTCATTTGTCCGAAGATCAAGCTCCACAAGCTCCCAATATTCTCTTCAAAAGGAACAAGCATCACAGGGTAGGTTCTTATGTGTGTAAATAAGTTACGTTATTTCAGTTCCATTTCAAGAATTCAGAATTTCTGAGCTCCAAACTCTGACAAACAACACATGATTTCTGTAAGGATCGAAAATTAAATTTTTAATGCGTTTCATTTGTCACAGTTAGTCAGGATATTCAATAATTTTCAATTTAGTTTTAAGTTTGTAATGCAAACAACCCTGAGAATTATTTTATGCTTGATTATATATTTGTCAGAAATACTCACATCAATGAATTGACCATTAAAAAACCTATCGGATCAATTTTTCATCATGAAATTTCAAGCGGAATAAATTTTATCACTTTAATTAAACTACAGACGTTTTGTCATAAAAGTATAATTCTTTTTATGATCATACAGTAGTGTTTAAAAGTAGATAGACATCAATTCATTAGACACTACCTCTCTTTCATATTATGATCTCCAATTGACAGGGGAAATCCTTAAATGAACAATGATAACATGATGATAACGAAATTCAAAGACGGATATGGTATTCAACTACTCTGTATATTATAATCAATAGAAAGCCATTGGCATATCCAATTTGAAAATAGAAAAAATTATTAGGTAGATAATGATTGAGAAGCATGGGCTGTGGTACTTATGAAAGTTTGTTTCGACGAAGGGTTCGATTTATTGTTTGGGCTGGTCACCGGATGGGAGTCTTTTGGCAACTGGGAGCAACGATAAAACGATAAAGCTCACTCGCTTTGAGGATTTGAACCGACATGATCAACTGAGCCATTCACAGGAAGTGGAACTGTCAATGCACGACGGTACTGTCAGAGACATTTGTTTCATAGAAGACTTAAGCAATAAATCTTCCCTGATTGTTAGCGGAGGAGCAGGCGACTGCAAAATTTATGTTACAGATTGCGTCACAGCTACACCGTTTCAAGCTCTCACAGGACACTCTGGTAATATTCTGTCACATTTCTAACTTAATAGCACACCCACAGCCTTGTTATCGGCTGTCGATACTTTAAAGGTACTTGGAGCAATGGCTCAAGTGCAAATAAATAGCCAATATGTATATTGAAGATAGTGGCGTATTTTTATAATCCACAAAGAAAAACTAATGTATGTAAATGTTTTGGGAGTCACTGTATCGAAATCAAATCTAAACGTTTGCATTTACGCAATGGAAATGAGTATCAGTAAAACTCAAACCAACCAAAATAATTATTAGTTAGCGACCCTTACTTTTTACTCTCTCTTAGATCAATTTCCCAGTATTACCTTCCTACATACACAAATCGATCAAATAACTAATAAAATGTGTAAATTCGATCCATACGCCAATTGCTGTTCGGTAATAGATTTTTTTAAATGTGAAGATGGTAAGATAGTAAAAGTTAAGAAATATAAATGGAGTGGCGAATGTTGTTAAATAGAAACGACAGTAAGATGAACGATCAATTGCAATTCCCAAATTATTGGAGTAGGTACTCATCAGATAACTTAAACATTTGCTGTCAATATAAATTACTTGTAATATCTTTAGGTCACAAGCTCACTGAACTTGCAGACCCTAACAATTCGAAGCAAGATGAAGAGTACATAAATGGCACAAATAATTGACGGTTTTTCATGCAGTTTCGACGTCGACCTGTTAAAATTACCTGTATAGGCTATAGTGTGTAATACTTGCACTGCCCTACAAACAACTACAAGTTGCTTTTCATATATATAGGTACAGGTTGATGTCTAGATGGTTAGGTAGGAAAATGTCCTTATACCTAGATTAAATATTGCGCTGTGAGATTTTTGTTGTGCTCAACGGGTGTGGTTTACCAGGAATAATTACATAGGAATTTAGATTTTATGGCTTTTCTCTTTTGTGTTGCACAGTTGCACCTTGTATCTCTCGAGTCAGTCATGTCATTGAATGAGCTTTTGTCTTTAAACAAGAGCTAACTATAATTTTTATTCTAACCTCAATATTTAGCTTAATCGGTTAGTAACATCAACATCGACAGCAAAATTAGGACACTAAAAGGCACCATACAACAGTGGCACACTTGATTGCTTCACTGCCTCCCAAAAGAAATGAGAGAGTGAAATGAACGACTTATGACATAGAGACGTCAAAATCTGGTGTTGGTTTTAGCACAGTCATTCAAACCCAATCTATAATTCTGGTTTTAGGTTAAAAAGATTACATCTTTCAATTTTTCACATTTTAAAAATGGCATAAATATGGATTGAAATATTTGCCAGTGTACAGCAATGGATATTTATAAAACTAAAACTGTTATCAAATAAATCAGCATCTTTGCATTCATCATTTAGATCTCACTTTTATAATGTTAGCTTTTACATGTTTCATACAGGACGAATAACTCAGGAACTCAAGCATCTTACTGAATCATCGCATTTTACCTAAAAGCCTGAAGTAGGTATCCATAATCCTTACGTATATTATAGTGGTCTGCTAATTAATGCATGTGTAAAGGTATGCTAGTATGCCACCTGGGACCACTATTCTTACAGCCAGTAAATAAATGTGCGTGTAGCCGACGATATTTATGCATTAAAAGTGTTTCTGAGAACTAATAGCGAGTACCTAGGACGTTATTACTTATACCCATGCTTTATGATTATTTTGTAAAGCGTGTTTGCATTTGCCCTTTGCCTTTTTCGGCATCTTCTCAAATCTAATGAGCATGGGCATGTATACCTATCTATTAATTAAACTGTGTGGGAAGACAATGAGTGAGAGTTGTCTAATTGAGTGGTTATAGTTATTTGCGTTGATGCAATACGTACAGGTGCATGAATCAGGATTTCTCCCCTTTGATATCTATGCAGGATTTTATTATGGAGAAAAATATTGTTCTTTTTTACTGGCTATGTAGTTTCATAGTTGTAATGTAATACTTATTAACGAAAGCAATATTTGCAGCAATTTTGTAATCTGTACATAGTAATAGCTCATAAAACGATTATAATACCATATTAGTTACTTAAAAATGCATTCTGAGTGACCGTTCTCTTTTATTTGGTTAAATGACGTGCTTTGTATTGTTTGTAGTCTTAGTAGTGCATAATAATTATGTATCACGGTAATAATAATGTGTTTGTGTAACTTGAAATAAATCTAATCATAGCGAACAATTCCGTCTTGTAAAAGTTGGAACATTTTAGGAGACACTAACTTGACACTAATAAGACAATGACGAAAATATCTCATTTCAAATTGAATATTTTATTACAGTAATAAAACAAAGTTTACGTCGGAATTTCAACTCCTACGCTGAGTGAGAGTGGAGACTCTTTGCTATATAATTGCAACAAAACACAATGTTACACCAGCAGGTTGCATTGGTAAAGGAATTATAAATACATATGGAGAGTAGATAGACAGCAGCTTCTACCAATATAAACTAGAATCTAGGCATGCTTATTGCAATTCTATTCGATAGTATTTTTTTAACTTTCTGGTTATACATCAAATAATTAATTGTTTTAACGATATTTAATACAATGGATTTATTTATAAACCCACAATTTATAAGAAAAGTAAATCACTTTGTTGAAATCGAGAGATAATACATTGTGTGTTACTTAAATAGTAGTTTTACGAGATGAGCTTTACTTTATACACAAACACAAAATAACTCCTATTTCCATATGCAATTAATTATTGGCTAGTCTTCCCACTGCGTGAAAGCTAGCAAATTAACATTTAAAAGACTATTGTACAGTTAAGAAAGATGATTCCCTATATTCATACAAAAATAACAATGTGCTGGCTTACATAATAAGTTCAGGATTTGAGTGGGGATTAAAAATGCGGACTGTCAGTGAGGGACAAGAGCATTTAGCACAAAAGTAATTATTCCGTTTACCTTGGTTCGACTAGCATTTAGGAAGAGGCAGACAATAACATTTCCCCGCGTTAAATCTCAGTATTCCGAAATAGTTGTGATGTTTACAGTATTTACAATAAAGAGGATAATGGTGCATAGTGTATACTTATGGTCCGTAAATTAAAGTATAAGTGTTTGAATTGCATTCACACGATGAATATGAAGCATGCATATTATTTAGAAAATCAGGCAATCCGTTGTGACTAATTTCCATGAGATTATGGCAATGCTGTCAGAAAACGACTATCTGGTCAAAGGGAAACATGGGATAATGTATTGCATTTGGTGTAGTCGTATTCGTATCGTACGTAAGTGGAAGAATAGGAAATCATATTATTAAGGGAATGGCAATGCATGTACACACTGTGCTTCTCAAGTACATCCTTAGAAAAGAGCAGAGCAAGTGAATATTTAAATGTCGGCCACTGACTGCGTTAACGTCAACTTGGAAGTGGAATCACCCAACTGGTTAGTGTCTCCCATGAGCTAGGTAGTTTAATTGAACTTTGACAATGAGTGAATTAGTTGATGTAAACAGGAATGAGATTTCCATAAGTTGAGCCAAGGAGGCAATAAGTACAACGACTAACGACCACAACAACAAAGTTCACCTGGCAGGTTGGTGGTGGCTGTTGTTGTTGTTGGTGACAGGGCGAGGGATCTAATTAAGGCAGCATGTTGTGGGACGGATGAGGATTGGGCTAGTTAAGTTATCATGTAAACATCGCAGAGCAGTGCACGAATGACAAATGTCCATCGCGCCGAACTGTACATGTCGTCGTAACTCCTTTTTTGTCTTTGCAGCCCCGATACTCTCGCTCTACAACTGGGGAGGCGTCATGTTCTGTAGCGGTTCTCAAGATAAGACCATTCGTATTTGGGATTTGAGGAGCAGAGGCTGCGTCAATATGATTTCACCATTGACTAGTCCCAACTCTGCCACGGTCAAATCTCCCGTCGGATCTGTCTGCGTCGACCCCACCGGACGACTCCTCATTTCCGGACACGAGGACTCCGCCATCGTTCTCTATGACATTCGAGGAAACAGACAGATTCAAGCCATCAAACCACATTCCGCCGACGTGCGCTCAGTCCGATTTTCGCCGAACGCCTATTACTTGCTTTCTGCGGGGTATGAACATTTTCAAGATTTAAGTAGTCTTCGATCTTTTACATTGAGTTTTATGTCGTGGAAAATAGAAGTGATTCTTTGAGATATAAAAAATATAAAAGCAAAAATAAATAAAAAATTATATTTAGCATTCTCCAACTTCTAGAAAGTCGACATCTGATCCAAATTATTTTTACCCATCTAATAGTTTAACTCAGTTGAGTATGAGTCTAATATAAACCACCTGTATCCCATTTACAGGTATGACCAAACGTTGATGCTCACGGATTTACAAGGAGACCTGTCACTAAACCTCAACTCGGTACCTGTTGCATCACATGATGATAAAATCATCAGTGGACGTTGGCATCCAACTGAATTCAGTTTCTTGTCCACTAGTGCTGATAAGACAGCAACACTTTGGGCTCTACCGTCTATGTAGAGTCTTCTTAATGTATTAAAATCTTTGTAAAGTAATTAATATTTGATAGAGAATATTCTGTATACCTTACCCCATAGTAAGACGTAGGAGCATTAAGAAAGAGACACAACGTCTAAATATTAAATTAACCATATAAATATGTAGGTAACAATATTATGGGATGTACTTATTTTAATGAATTTAGCTTACTAAGACATTAACAAGAAAAAGAAAATTTATCTTAAATTTTATGGGAAAAGAACATAAGTACTTTGTAATTCTGAGATGAATGTGAGTCAATTATACATAATTGGCAGAAGGTTTTTCGAAACATCATAATTTAGTAAATTAGTAAACTATTTCTTAAGGCTAATAAACTTTGAACTTTCATTTGTAACTCAAACATTTGAAAAGAAAAATCATGAACATGTAAAAATAAAGCAGATACATATTTAATATTGACCATTACATTTAACTCCTGTAGATATCTGAAATAACACAAGCTACTCCATTTCTTTGAGATAGAAAATTATTTTACTGGAGGGAACTGCAGTAATGATATAAAATTATAACCGTCTTCGAATAAGCACACTTGACAAGAAATAAAATTGTAATTGTGTATTGTGTATTATTGGTGTCCTATTCTTATTTTACTGGCCAATCAGAAGAAAGTTATTGTTTGTATTGTATTCGTAAACAATGCTATCTGATTGTCCTCCTCACTTTCCCCCTTTAGTCTCTGAGTTCTAATTTTTTTAAACTTAAGGTAGTGTTTGCTTGAAAGGATTATTAATAACCATTTAAAAAAGTAATTTTAGTAGTCAACAAAACACTCTTTCGCATTTTAACATTAGCGGCGGGTGCTCGAAAAATGCGGGACCGCGGGACCGTAGGTCCAGGGAAGGAAACAAAGTAAATCGGGAAATTTTTTTAACGCGGGAACGGGAAATTGGGAAATTTTTTAACGCGGGAACGGAAAAATGGAAAAATTTTTAGCGCGGGAACGGGAAATCTGAAAATTTTTAAGCGCTTAAAATCGGGAAGCTTTTTCAAGGTGACCATCCGTCCCGGTTTTCAGACCCCGTCCCGGCGTCCCGAAAATGTCCCGGTTTTTCGAAAGTGTCCCGGTTTTATAAAGAAATGGCTTTTTAACCCAAATTACTAAAGTTGACTCAAATCCTGAGATACAAAATCAGTAAAATCACACAATCAAGACATATTGTACAGATGTACGATGTACATGTACTGTGTGCTCATGTACTTATACTAAGCTAAGACATAGTAAACATTGCTGCGCACAAGGAATGAATAGGAACAATAACCGATACAGGTCTGTCTTGCTATTCAATTTCAACTATTTTCAACTGAATTAAACATTCGTATTCAGTTGTTCGTTGTTCCTGCTGTTTAACTTTCTGAATTTCATACTACTTATCGATAATCTGTGCAATGCGCAACAAAACAGAAGTTTAAAATTGTTGAAAACTGCCGAAAAGGCGTGATTTTTTTGTAACTTTTCAGAAAGATTGGCTATTTTTATTAAAAAAAGAGTCTACAAAGAAAGGGGATTACATAAGTGGTGTACTTTAAAAAACCATTATTCTATAAAGTAGCAATATACTAGGTCAAATTCAAGTATTCAAATCGAACTGTTATGACTGTCTACAATAAAAAATGCCTATCTTCATCGTGGTGATACTCGTGGCAAATAAAAAATTGTCAAATTTTTTACGCGCGCTTCGCGCGCGAAATGGGCCCCGGGACCCTTTAGAAGCGTCCCGGTTTTTCGTCTTCAAAAAATGGTCAGCCTGAGCTTTTTGAACGTGGGAACAACGGTCTCGGGAAATCGGGAAGAATTCTTCCCGGTCCCGGGAAGAAAACATTTTTCGAGGACCCCATTAGCGGATTAGAAAATTATCTGTTGGCTGTTAATCATTTGGATTTTGGTGTATAAAATAAGTATACCATTACCTGTGTGTATTCTTTATGACAATCCCTAAATGGAATGGTTAAAAGCAGCTAATAAATCATTTTGAATGAATTTAATGTAATAATGTGTTCATTTTAATGATTCGGTTTTAAATACAATCGTTTATAAAGTGTGATTACCCTACAGGGGTTGGCAGTATGCTCGGAATGGTGGCCTGCGCCTAGTACCTTCACTTCGATAGTGATATCGGTATACCTCGTATAACCATACAGGGGAAAAATAAATTGACACCCCTGCCCTGCAGACTGCGTCAAGTTAAGCTGTGGTGGGACGGGAACTGTGCGTAGAATAGTAGCAATTAGCATTAATATTACTAAGCTAGTTACCTAGGTACGCTCGAAGTTTAATGGTCGCCTATATACGGAGTAGTTCGGAGGGGCGTATTCACTTTTCAAATGCAGTTCGCTGGTTGCAACACAGAACAACTGTACAACTACAAGGCTTTCATTAAGGTTATCTATATATTGTTCCCATTACCTGTGCCTGTGACCAGTTAAGGTCACCAGTTAAAAGGTAACATTTCTGGGTGCTATGACCAGAGTCCCCATCCTTGTCTCTAGAAGACACGACATTTTCGAAAAAGTGAATTTTGGATATAGAAATGATTTTTTTAAAGTAGTCTAAAGTCTAAATGAGAATTAACAAATAAAGGAGTTCCGAAGAATTATGAAAAATACTTTCGGTCCAGAAGTTATAAATGTCGGCCCCATGTTTCATGATAAATATGTCCTCTTTCGCGTAAGCTTTGCCACTCAATCGACCAGAATAACCTTAAGGTCAGCGTATTCATTCGTAGGGATAGTAGGGGCGGGCGCGTGCGGTTCCCTATTTCAGTGGGACAGTTTTGGACATCATATTCGACATCTAGAGATTTCCCTCTCGTGTGAACAAAAATTATTTTTTACTAATGTTAACCCCTGTAAATCCTTTTTCATTTTTTGAGTAGTAATTTGCATCAACCCTAGATTTTTCCTACTTCTCGTCCAGAATTACCATGAACATGGACAAGTCTCCTAGAGAAACCCTTTTTCATTTTAATGACCTAATGCAAGACTCCGTTTTTTTCAAATAATCAAATCGTGCCCGGGGATTCCTTCTACTCTTTTACAGGGGAATCTCAGAGAAGGAACGCTCTCCGAATCTGGCGAATCTGTAATTTTCTAGCTTTGATTGATATAGACCAGCACACATAAACCATTGTAAAACGGATATAACACAGAGTAGCGATAGTGCATGACGACGGTGACCTCGACCAATTGACCCTATTAACGAATGCAAACAAATTCATAAAAGTTCATTAATCCAACCAAACTCAAATTAAGGTAACCAAAGCTAAGCAAATTCAACCATATCCAAACAAATCCAAACGAATCCAACCACATCCAAATGAATCTAACCAATGAAGCTAAACACATCCAAATAAATCTAATCAACGCTAAACAAATCCAAATAAGCCTAATCAACGTTAAACAAATCCAAATAAACCTAATCAACGCTAAAGAAATCCAAATAAATCTAATCAACGCTAAACAAATCCAAACAAAGCCGACAAAATCCAAACAAATCTAACCAATAACCAAACCCAAACAAATGCAACGAAATGCAAAATGCAAACCAATTTAACCAGCCCAAATAAAGCAAGCACACTCACAGGAATCCAAGCTTTCCAAACAATTCTTTATTTTTTATGGGACTCGTGTGTGGGGGTAGACCATTATGTATTTTATGGCTGCACTAGGATATATATATATATCATGGAATTTGATATATTGTAGGTATATATACTATAAACTATAAGCTCTTATTTGTATTGTTTTATGTTGCCCTATATCTCTAATCTGTACTAGGTATTATTATTGCTATTTTCTGCTAACTCTAGTCACGTTTTACCAGCCGGGGCGGTGAAAATGAAATTGTATTAGCCTGCTCAGTCAATACAATACGCCTAAATTAAATAATAAGCTTGACTAATAACATCCATAATTTGACGGTTAAAGCCAACAATCCCTCTTTCAATTTTAAACACGCATGTAATTATACTATAATAACTGTTTTTAACCAGTCAAACCAGACAATTCGTTCTACAACTACAAGTTTTAATCGATTAATACACAATTAATTTGGCCTTTTTTGCCTGTTGTCACAATAGGGAATAAAAATTAAGTGTACAAAAAGCCAGATCTCATAAAAAGAAATCCATTCCGAGTTTTTATATTTTACACGTGCTATTATTAGCTGTTGACAGACATTATTGTTTCAATTAGTAATCAAACATGACATCTGCTGAAAACGGAGTTTTGCGACAACCTTGGTCACCAAAATCTCCTCCACTTGCCCAACGACCAAGAACAGCGTGCGTTATTTACAGATAATCTTTGGTTTTAATTCATAATTGTAAGTTTGATGTCAAAAAGTAGCGGTGGTAGATGGAGGCCCTTGTCGAAGGCCTCCATTGACTTTGACCGAGGGACCTCATTTTCCATTTGAGCTTTTTTTTTATGCCACACGTTTTTTTTTTAAATATTCCAATCCACAATCCGGTGTCCATTTCTGAATTCCGCAAAGAAGCGCACAGAATACAGAACATAATCATAAAAAGTAGCTACCGCTACTTTAGATGTCAATGGTTTATAATGATATCTAAGTATCTACTGTATATTAGTACGATATGTAACAATTCAAATACCAACTGTAACAACAAAGCATAATTTTTGGATGTATTTTAAATTCAGGCCGGGGAGTTTGAAGGACCCCGAAGTTGCAGAGCTGTTTGACCGTGAAGACCCTGAGCGAATATTTGAAGATCTACGAGAAATCGGCCATGGCAGCTTCGGAGCGGTATACTTCGCGAGGAACAAGGAGACCAAGGAAATTGTGGCCATTAAAAAGATGTCATATATGGGAAAACAGTCGATGGACAAGTGGCAAGACATTCTCAAGGAGATTCGCTTTCTCAGACTCCTCAAGCACCCGAACACTATTGAATACAAGGGATGTTACCTAAAAGAGCATACAGCTTGGGTAAGACTCCCTGACAAATAATAATAAATCTTTTGACATTCACGATGTTGAATGGTTAATTGATTAATAAGTGCTAATAATAATAATAATTGATTTTGTGCAGTTGGTAATGGAGTACTGCTTAGGGTCCGCGTCTGACATTCATCGAAGTTCACAAACGGCCTTTGAAGGAAGACGAAATCGCTGCTATCTGTGACGGAGTGCTGCGTGGACTGACCCACCTCCATGCCTTGGGTAGAATCCACCGCGACGTCAAAGCTGGAAATATTTTACTCACCGAGAACGGTACCGTTAAGTTAGCTGATTTTGGCTCAGCAAGCATTCAATGCCCGGCCAATAGTTTCGTGGGCACGCCATACTGGATGGCTCCGGAAGTCATTCTCGCCATGGACGAAGGACAGTACGATGGAAAAGTTGATGTCTGGTCCTTAGGAATCACATGCGTTGAACTTGGTATGTTGCATTCTTGATTTAGACAGTCAATTAAATATTAATGGCTCATCAAAGCAATAAATAATATTAATGAGCCATAAAATCTCTTTAATTGTTAATTCATAAATCGACAATAAATATTTGACGTATTTTATTAGCTGAGCGAAAGCCTCCGTACTTCAATATGAATGCGATGAGTGCCTTGTACCATATTGCACAGAATGAAAGCCCAAGCCTCCAACCCATCTCAAACTGGTCAGAAATATTCCGACGTTTCGTTGATTCTTGCTTAAAGAAGAATCCAATCGAGAGACCAACGTCAACTAAACTGTTAATGCACCCATTTATAACCCGACCGCGCTCTTTACATGTTATTCCGGACCTGATCAGTCGGACCAAGGCCGCTGTGAGGGAACTTGATAACCTCAATTACCGCAAAATGAAGAAAATCCTAATGGCGGATTCTTGTGAGACGGATAGTCAACTTGGTGATACGGACCGTAAGTTTTACTTAACTGCAGACTTAACTTTCAAACGAACTTTTCAGATATACATTACCTAATTTATTTTTTAAATTTCGGTTATGTTTATGTAATGATTTTTTTCAAGTTTTTATGCTTACTAAATGTTTTTTTAATTAATTATTTATTATAATTTTATTCTATTACAGTATTACGATTTTTGTGGTTCTCAATATTTTTGTAAATGGTTTCTGAACGTCTTTTTAGGGTTTTCAATTGTAGAAAATGACGAAGGGGCCGGAGGTGATAGCAGTAAGAGCAATAGCATCACATCTGAACGAAGTGTGCAGTCTGTTGGCGTTTCGGCATCCTCGCAGTCTTCTTCAACTAATTCCATCCCACCTATTCATGATCATGATGATCCCAATAATCACTTCTCACCCATGCGACCCCGAACTCGCGGGTCTATTGTAAGCAAACTTCTTACATCTTTTGTTATTGGCACAGAATGTTTTTTAATTACTCAGGAATTCCAATAAAATATTTCCATTCTTTCTTAGGCGTCATACTCGTCTTCAGTTGAAAGGATTCCTAATAACTTTGT
>JABASI010002978.1:0-17815 GCA_019776505.1 Tomocerus nigrus | reverse complement strand
GGCCGTAGAAGTGTGGGACATATATACCAATCACCCTGTATATGACATGTAAAGGGCTTTCTTAGGTCTCTATGTGCGTGTGACGGCATTACGGCAACTTTTACAAATAGGTAAATAGATTTTTCACAAGGTTACTCTTCAAAAATGGATTATTTGTGCTGCTCCAGGACTCTGACAGATTATATTCTCCTTTCTAAGCAGTTTATCAGTATCATAGTCTCTCGTAAACTCAATATTCATGTAACAACGAGTACAACGAAGAAGGGGGCTATACAGTTGTATTGTATATTCTTACAATAAAAATTGTACAATATACATCAAGTTTGAGATAAAAGGTTAGAGGTTAGTAGTAGGCATGCTATCTTTTCACTATTACATATAATTACATAAAGCATTTTTGCACAATTCTCACAATTGCAAACAGAAATTAATAGTAATAGCAGAATAGTACTGAAAGCGTGACAAATGTATTTATAAGTATACGAAGCTATTTGTAGCATGTATAAAATATGTGGTATTGGTAAATACATTTGTATATCGATGTTCTGCGCGTAAATAGTTATACAAATAATTTGTATGCACATAAGTCACATAAGTACATTCATACACATGCTATTTACCTATAGATAAACTATAAAAGGTAATTTTGTACAAAACTAGCCAAACCTTGCATATTCATAAATTATAGGACTATTGTCGAGGTTTGTAGTTGTTATCATTTGAACAAACGCTGTTATTTCCGAAATTGGAAAAATCTCCAGCCTCTTCTTTTGCTCGACATTGCTTGGTGCGGTTACGCTGACATCTCTCTTCTTCCTCAAGTCGGTCAATGATGTCTGCATAGGTATATATTAGTTTGAATTAAAAATGCTGGCATGATTCCGAATCAATGACATGCATGACATTGGCAATCATCAGTAGGAATACCCAAATTAATATAAAAAAACATATTGGAAGTTTGGAACGTACCTTGGCAAAGCCAAGTCCAGTGCCCAGTCTCTTGTGAAACTTTCAATTCCTTCTCGTCATCTGAGACACTTCCTTGTATGACTTTAACCGGGGAGAAAAAGTCGAAGAGAATCTGTTCCCAAACGGGTACCAATCTCCTCGGGTATTTAGCCGCTTTTGTGCAAGTGAAAAGTTCCCGCTCGTCGTCTGCTAATCGGACAAGAACAAGTTTTCTGCATTGAATCGGTGTTTTAAATTGTAAAAGCCCCATAAGTTGTTGGCTGTATCTCAGTTTGTACTCTTGAATTTGTTCGTCAGTAGAGTTATCTGCAATTGTATCTGCAGTGCTATTCACAATGCTAATCATGATGATACAGTTTCGTTGGGTACTTAGGGTTGCGTTGTACAATGCTTTGATTGCTTCTTTGACTTCGTCAGCTTTCGCTTTGTCTTGCTCCGGCGTTTGCTCGTTGATGTTGATGAGGATATGGGTAGTTCCATTAGATTCCAAGTAAGTGGAAATATTTTGAACAAGCTTTTCATTTGTCTCGCTGTAGAGAAAAACTTTTGGACAATGTGATTGGTGATCAGGGATTGCTGTTTTAATCACATTCGAAAGGAATTTTGATTCAATTGAAAAAACGGTAATCCAATAGCTAGTGAGAAAAATGAGATATGTAATAGCAGCTTGAGCTGCTATAGACATTTTCCGGGAAAAACTTGGGAAAAAACCCGAAGAACTTTCCCCAAAAGATTTCACTGTAGACACAAGATGGTAATAGTAAAAAGAGTCTAAAAACGTTCTTCTTCCTTCTTCAATGTATAAGTAGTCACGAACTACTTACTTACGAACGACAGTGAGTGAGTCAATAAAGATCGAGGATTCAGTACCTAAGAAATGAAGCATGATAGTCAGGACGTTTTCTAAACTAAAGTGGATGAGTGGATGTAGGACGCAATAGTCTTTACTCGGGAGAATTGCGAAATTAACTAACTTGACGGAGCTGCATAGGACGTTAAGAAACACACATCAAACTCTTTCAGTCAATAGGCACAAGTAGAAAATACATAGCTGCGGGTTGTTGGGGGACTCTAATATTGTACTCGCTCAATACTAATTAATTCATGTGACTGTCAACCATCCTACTTTCCCCGTGCCTCTACCTACTCAATACAATTCCCATCCTATCTGTCTTTTAGTGAACATGACAGCAGAATGCCATTTGCCATTATATTTCCAAACATTACATCGCTTTTCGTTACCTATCCTTCTCAATTCTCCTCTGTCCTTCAAGCCTAATGTAAATGTAGCACGATTTTCTCCACATGTCTATGTATTTGACTGCCAACTTTCCCTAGTCCACTTTAAACTGAATAAGAGGTGTGCTGAGCTGGTGGGTAGTTGTAGAAGTGGAGTGGGTACTGACAATCAACCAATAATAACAGAGCCAGCTATTATATAATAACCTACCACTAGCTTTCACCCATGTCAAGCTATACACACCACAAACAGTTTAACATCATTTTCTTTCACAGACATCTACGCAATAACAACTTGTACATTAGTGACTTCAAACAAACTACTTGCATACTATGTACTTTGTTCTTAGCAGACACACTTAGACTGTAAGTGCATCCTATTATCAACGAATAAATGACCCATGAACTCAAACTGCTTTCCATAATCATTATAATATTATGTTCGTGTGGTGCTGGTGCTACATATACATATTGCCCTAAGTTTTATGCACAGACAACTTATATACAATTCGCCCGTCTCACCAAAAATGCTTTACGGTTAAAACATTACTTATTCCTCTTTACGAGCTGAGCTTTGTAGTATTAAGTGCTTATTACCATTCTAAATACGACCATTGCTTTGTATAACATTCGTACTCGTATCAAGCTTTCAGTTACAACTTATAATACAATAGTTTACTAAAACTTCTCGATGCATTTTCAGCATTTCAGGTTGAGCAGATTGAGCAAGGAAATGAGATTATAAGTGAATAATATAATTTCAGACATGGAACATGATTCTGCTCATAATTTTGCCAATTTAGACTTGGGGAACTAGTTATGATACATAATGCAATGTGGACGAGGACGTCTATGCTTCATAATACGCAAATCCAACCATAAAACATGTTTACATTGCATATCAGCATCGTTTTATGGATGTTGTGAAATTTTCAACTTACAAGCTGCATGCAGATTGCAAAGATTACAGAGACTGGCAAAATTCATATACCGATAGAAACCAAACACAGAAATATCTAAATTGTTAAAGTATTCTTTAACAAACACGTACCCATACTAAATACATATAAGGTATAAAAGGTTTTATAAGGTTGTACAATTAACAAATATTTTAGAGATAGGTATTTTTGATAGAGGGGCGCATACGCGCATTTCTGGAAAACCTGCCTAGGTGTTTATTAGAGAGTACGTGTTCTCACGTTCTCAGGAATGTCCGGAACCGCAAATTATGCAATTCTGCTCAACCAACGGGCCCCAAAATAGTTGTGCTAGTTGTGCAACGTCTAATAACAATGAATATTAACTATACAATACAACATAAAAATTGGATTTTGTTCGTATTTATTTTTCAACATCTACATGCTAATAATTTACATGAAATAACACTTGATAAAAATTACTCCATGGACATAGGTCTTCCAATATTATTTACATTATATACTACTTTAGACTTTAGGTAATCCAAATTATTGACAAAGCTGCAATGCTTGAACCACGCCGTTTTACCACAATTTTTGTTTCGATTCCGAAGTTTTTAGTTTAAAATTTTTGAAATTTCATTATCACTAAGTCTGGTTTAAAATAATGGGTGAATTCCTGAATGTATTTCGTATCACATTTTACATGGGAAGTACAACACGTAGTACTCTACATAAAACAATATAATAGTATTATTTATCCAAACACATCCGGTCACCTCGAAAAGTAAGGATTAACGTGACCCAAAGTCCAAAGCAACATCAATTATGCAAGAGTTTTCCATTGAATCAATAATTCTTACGTGGACGACGGAGTTTCACATGAACATAATTTCCTATACGTAACCCAAATCCGACTGCTATTCACATGCATGGTCATAAACTTATTAAACATGGTATATGTACGTCAGCGTACGTTTATTATAAGCGTGTGCTAGCTAACGCTACGTGAAGTGAAGAAAATCAATAATATTCGATTAGCATATGAATCCTGAATTCTAATCTTGCTACCTAAATACACCAGGATGTTTTAATTCCAAAGAATACTTGTTGCACATACGAAGCAAACGATATTATATTTCCTACTCTATGCCGTGAATAGAGAATGTAGACTTATCGCTGGATAAGAATTATTGGTTGGTAATCGAACATCCATTTCCACACAAAGCAAACAAAATTGAAAAACTTGTTTCCTGACAGGATGGAAAATTGGATAGCACTGTGCGGGTAGAATCGAAAGTGGCAGGAGATTCTAACGTGGTGAGTAGTATACCTAGTATGGCCGTAGCAATAATATTCCTTTCTTTCGGAAGCTAATGAACAGCGCTTCGGTCCCCTGCTACCTTTATGCTCATTGTACAGATATCGAACATCTGCCATTGTTAATCTGTATCTCTCAAAATGACTATATCATATACTTTTAGTAGTGTGGCATAAAATTACCATAAATATCGATAAATAATTAAATACTACTTAGGTACCTATATTATTTTATTACATGTAATGTAATGATAACTAACGAAATGGTATACCTTTCGTACATGCAATTTTTGTTTTGAACGTCATAGTGGGTTTAATAGGTTTAAGTCAGTTCAGTGGATTGTGGGTCGCGACCCCAAAAAAATGAGTAAAAACCGGGAAAAATTGTTATTTGTCGCCCCGGTTTAGGTCTGCTAAACCGCACAGAAATTGCATGCGCGGTATTAATTTATCATGCAGGAGAAAGTTACGATAATTAAGAGTGGATATTTTCAGTTTTATATCCTTCCCTTCCTAATTTAATTCTTATTGATACATTTACATTTTTCATGACGGTGCCAGCTTCTTGCCAGCCAACTATAAATTAACTAGGTTCCTAAATACTAAATAACTGTAGAAAGCAAAATGTATTCGTCTTTACAAAAACAATTTAGCACTTGCAGAACCTAAAAACTTCTCTTCGTCTCCACGCACAGATAGTCTCTCTGAAGGCAAAATAGGGCCGGTTCTTTCCTTTCCAAGGGGAGCAACCACCCAATTTGAGCTATTGCAATTTTTACAAGCTGTAATGACAAAATAGAACCGAAAATTAAAGATAAGTTAGTTATTCATATCGTAGATTGTCAACAGAGAGCGTCTCCATAAAATACAGCAGGGACACGGCTTTCCTCATGTAATAACATTTTGCTTTTACGTCTTAAAAAAGGTAACGGCCTATTATCAAAATATTATAATTTTCTTGGCATTTATTTCTAGCAGATTAAACTTTTACTTTTACAATTTAAAAAGAGAAGTGAAAGTATATGCTAGAAATGGCATTGGCATAAAACATTTTATGATGTGTTATTAAGGCGTGAAAAGGCGAAACGTGAGTTACTTTGCGAAAGCCATCCGCTCAGTAGATGCATAAAAATATTCAGCGTAAAGACACTTACGTCGCTTAGGCAGTCTGTCCAAAGACATCGTCCTGTTTCCACAATCCTTGCACTTAAAAAACCGTTTGGTAGCTTTAACAATACGAATTTGATGTTTTTGTTCTTTGCAGAAATCCGATTGGCTTAAGGCAACATATTTACATGAGCGGCACATAACAGCGTTCGTAGGCACAGAGAAAGTTGACAACAGTTTCTTTTCAATTGCTTCTTTTTTCTCGTGTACATCAAAGTACTCATCTTGTTGGAGATCATCAAGCAGACCAGCGTGTACTGATTTAGCATTAAGAATTTTCTGATATTCTTCAGAGGAAGTATCTAAGTCCAAACTGACGTCCTTTTTAGAACTTTTTTGTGTGATTTTAAGTGAAATGTCCTTATCTGATTTGGTCATTTCTGAAAGCTTCCTTTTCTTCGAGATCGCATTGGGATCAGCTTTTTTAATGGGGCCGTTTTGCTTCACGAAGTTAATTGCTTTTTGCATATTTTTTAAAGTTTCTCTAGTCATAGTAATAGGTTGAACTTCATTTGCTTTTCTGCCATCGTCCGCAGCCCGAGAATTATCTAACTGAAACTGTTTTCTGTTCAAATATTGCATAAAATTACGTCCTCCTGCATTAGGATTAGCTGCAATCATAGCAGGGATATCTGTAACAGTTGGAGTACCGCCCAGTGCTTCTAAAATCTGACGATCCTTTTCCGTTAAATGTCTTGTTTTCAAAGGATCTAAATTGAGATCCATTTTCGGCTTCTTTGCTACAGGCTCCTTCTCCAGAAACTCGTGCTTCTCTTTTTCGAACGATATGCTTTGATGATTGCCAAAACTAATTGGATTCCTCTTAAGGGTATTGTTCGGGCCCTGAAGGGACATTCTAACATTTCTTGGAGCCAACAATTCTTGGGTACTTTGTTTAACTGGCGCTGGCTTGCCAAAGTTAACAGTCATGACAGAACCAGTATCGCGCGCACTACTGTCAAATCTTACATTTTTTGTATTCTCAACTTTTTGTTTAGATGCCCCTTTTGCTTTGCCGTTAATTTTCTTCAGTTCGGCAGACGCATGGTATATGCAGACTCCACACTCAGCAGTGTTTACAATGCCAGTGCATGGTTTTCCATCCTTCCGTTTAGATGGGCAATATCCGAAATCTTTACATGTTCCTATGTGTCGAATCTGGTTAACATTGCTGACGGAGAATTTCATTCCTGATGATGAGTCCATGACCGATGGGCTGATAAGATCAATGTATGAGCCAATTGCTACAGAGGAAAGAGAGGGAGAAGATCCTGTTGTTCCAAATAAAAAGACAGTCCAATTTTTATCAAGTTCCATTAAATTGTTAATTTCCCAAATCGTATAGTCGTTCCCATTAGCACTTTTTCGAACTCCGGATTGCTTCTTAACAACAACTCCCCCTGTCCAAAACGTTTTTTGATCTTTTCCACCACTACAGTTGTACCAAAACTTGAATGACATCAGATTTACGAAATGAATTCCCATATTTCTATCTTTAAGTGCTGATTCAACTCCAACAAGTTCGTCGGTATACAGAGTTACTGATGTTCTAAATAACCGCAATCTACTAAATGGATCGAGAACAAGACTACTATCTAGTAGCTTTCCATGTCCGATAGAATTTGTCGATGGCATTGGAGCAGCGCCTACTCGCTTTCTTATCCCTTTCACGAAGTCAGACTTTGGTGCAGAATCCTTAGCCTTAGAGTATGTTTCAGTGTTTGACTTGGAAGAACAAGGCTTTTCTTCGGTTTTCTTCTTGACAGGACTTCCAAAAACATCCTCGAAGGTTAGCTGCCTGCCCTTCTTTCCATTTTCAGTCTTTGCACTTTTAGAGGAAGATCCAGGTTCATCATCCGAGTCGTATTCCGGGTCAGCGTCGATAAAGTCAAGAAAGGCATCCAAATTATCATCAGCCATATTGACGGACCTAGGAATGAAAACCAAAAACAAGTTGCACAGCGACAACAACCAGGCAGCTTCAGTAATCATAAATAGCCAAAGGTCCTTTCCGGAGGAAAAGAATTTGGAGGGCTTACAATTCATAGTTATTATGACTTATGACAGTTGACAGTGATCAATGAAATGATCATGCAAGAGATTTACCAACAATTAATTAAATGGTTAAACGAAAAAAGTACAAAACATACCTCTTTAATGGCAAGTCCAAATTATTTGGAAACGTTGAATGAAATAATACGGATATTCACGACAGGAATGAATATTTATATTTTATAATATATTTCCTATACGCTAAGAATTTTCTACGATTTCAAAAAGTTTCGGATAGGTAACTTTAGGTAAGCGTAGTTTCCTTTTCTTCACTAAATTATTTCCTACTTTCTGTATAATGTGTCTGTGAGGAGCGAGTGAAAGTAAACCCCGCTTTTTTCTTCCCGCAGTATTATCAACACATGGCTCTGGAATCTGAAACTGTGTCCGAAGGAAGACCGTACGTTTGAGAATCCTTGCTACTTCCTCATAGCGGTTACTTTCAACTGATGTGCTGAGCCATGTGGATTGTGGATTGTGGATAAATGTGAAACAAACATCTTTTTACATTTTAATATTTTGTTGCCCCAGAGGGTGGAACGAACTAAGGAAGCACTGGAGAATTTGAGAACACTGTATAATTTTAGCGAATAATATACGCAGCTGCAACAGTATTGCTGATTCACTGACTGTGAATTCATTGACTTTATTTCTGCTATCTCTTCATTTCCAACTTCATCCCCTGCCTTCAAGTGTCAAGTGCCTTCCTGCCTGTACCTGCCCGTGTGACCCTTAGTAGTTTCCGGCTACCGGCTGGTCGTCTTCTTTGGTATCTTCACTTGGATCGTTTTCCGGTATGTGCATTATGCATTCATCGTTGTGTTGTTACCTATTAATAACAATGGCTTGGGTGGAGTTGGATTACACACAATAATATAAAATAATGGATTGCATGCAAATGGTTTGTAATTTTATGTTTAAAAATACTTCGTTTTTCTTTTTAGTTCGGCAACAATGGGCAAAGTATCCACAAAGAAACCGAGATCATCGGATGGAAAAAATAAGAAAGAAAAAGGTTCTTCAGGCTTCAAACAATCAATGCGCCTTGAGCACGCTAAGTTTGGCCAGCACTTGTTACGAAATCCCTTAATTGTTGATGGTATGGTCGATAGAGCAGCAGTAAGAAATACAGATACAGTACTGGAAGTTGGTCCCGGGACTGGAAATTTGACGATGAAACTGTTGCCCAAAGCCAAAAAGGTTATAGCATTTGAAATTGATCAACGTATGGTTGCCGAAGTTATCAAAAGAGCTAGAAATGAAGGAATGGAAAGGAAACTTGAGGTTATAATTGGGGATGTCTGCAAATCTGGAGATTTGCCACCGTTTGACATATGCGTTGCTAACATTCCTTACCAAATATCTTCGCCTCTGATATTTAAGTTGTTACTGCACAGGTAGGCATTGTTTTCTTCGTTGTTTCGTTAAAATATACAAATTCTATTCTTGTGTAGTTTCATTGTTTTATTATTTAAAAAAAGATAGTCCATTATTTCTACATTTGTATCTAATAACAAATTACAAAGTATCAATCAACTGTATTTCTAGGCCTCCCTTCCGATGTGCAATTCTTATGGTCCAACGCGAATTCGCCCAGCGACTGGTGGCTAAGCCGGGGGACAAATTGTATTGTCGTCTAACATTAAATACTCAACTACTAGCAAAAGTTGAACACCTTATTAAAGTAAGTTGTATACAGAATAGGTTCCGCCAAAAGTAACTTATCGTATTATGGCTTTCTCCAAGTTAAAGAGAAAAAGAGATTTCTCGTCACACTACTAAGATCCATTTACAGATTAATAAAACAAGTTTAGTTTTAATCCAAAGGATTAAGGATTAGATAGAGTGGTGTAAAGTGCAGTGGTGTGCAGACGTGCAGTGGAGGGTGAATTTAAGATATCGACAAATTCGGGGAAAGTTTTTTTTCAATTGAAATGGCCACATATGTAAAAAGTGTGTGAGGGCAAGTTAGGAACGGGAAAAATACTAATATTTTGGTACAACGCCCCCTTGCGCCTGCAACGTTTTTCCAAGATTACTCGAAAACCGTTTTACCGATTACTGTGATTCTTATTTTTAAATGCATTAGAAGGGATTTTAAAGGCGAGTTTTATCGTTTATAATTTTAATTATCGGTTAGGTCAATGAGGTCATTAAAGGTCACGGCAATTAAAATTGCGGATTGTAATGCTGTTGTCAGTTAGATTTCAATTAAAAAAAAAAAAAAGCGCTGTTTATAGACCGATTTCTATGACAGCCGTAGGCCCATCAGTCTTGCCCCTTCGTTGTTTAGATTTCAATTAAAAGCAAACAAAAAAAAATTCCGAAATTTTGAATTTTTTATTGACAGAGTTTGAATTTTGAAATTCTGAGAAAAAACTCGTCTTTAAAATCCTTTCCGATGCATTTAAGAATAAAGAATCCCAGAAATCGGTAGGGCGGTTTCCGAGTAATCTTGGAAAAACGTTGCAGGCGCAAGGGGGCGTTGCGTTCCAAAAAATTAGTATTTTTCCCGTTCCTAAATCCTAACTTGCCCTCACACACTTTTTACATATGTGGCCATTTCAATTGAAAAAAAACTTTTCCCGAATTTGTCGATATCTTAAATTCCCCCCTCAGTGGTATAAAATCTCTGCAACATGGAGAAAGACATAATGATACTTTTATGAAAGTTACTTTTGGTGAACACTAGATACACAAAAATTCTGATTTTAAAAGCTCATAATTTGATTTAACTAATGGATAAATATTATAATACTTCTTTCGTCATTAATTTCTAATTTCTTATTGCATTTGTATATATTTAAAAATCCAGGTTGGGAAAAACAATTTTCGCCCTCCGCCTAAGGTTGATTCATCTGTTATTAGAATTGAGCCACGCGTTCCAGTTCCGCCTTTGAATTTCTCAGAATGGGATGCCTTAACTCGCATTGCGTTCTCCAGGAAAAATAAAACAATGGCTGCCAATTTTAAAACAACTACTGTCATTACAACTCTTGTACGAAATTATGCAGCCACCCAAGCGGAACAAACGTGTAAACAAAATGAGAAAAAGAAAAGCTCAGCAACAGACATGGAAGTGGATTCTGAACCAAACATGGATTTTCAAAGCCTACAAAAGCTGGTTGCAGCGAAAATAGAACAAGTATTGACATCCTCAAACTACGGCGATAAAAGAGCAAGGCTAATGGATGTAGATGATTTTATACGACTTTTGGTAGAATTTAATAAAGTGGGAATACATTTTGCTTGATTAATAATATGTTCGAGTTTCATCTTAGGCCATTTATTTCATTATTTCATATTATAATATAGTGGGCACTGGGAACATGTAATTTTTGTATCTTAAAATGTCTGACCGAAAAGCTATGAATTTAATTACAAAAATGTAAATTAGTTTCGCTTGAGGCTTGTAAGTTACATGCATGGTAAAGATAAAAACTCAGGGAGAGCAGATGTGCACTGAATAGTAAGGGGGATGAAAAATTACCACGCACCCCTGACCCCTACCTACCTATTACGCATCTATACTGAAATGTGATTAAAACACACCTCTGCAGTAGTTTTAGCAATACAAAATACAGG
Organism: Tomocerus nigrus; assembly: GCA_019776505.1. Taxonomy (NCBI): domain Eukaryota; kingdom Metazoa; phylum Arthropoda; class Collembola; order Entomobryomorpha; family Tomoceridae; genus Tomocerus; species Tomocerus nigrus. The sequence continues at coordinate 6,566 of JABASI010002978.1, read as the reverse complement.
ACATGCTTCAAACAGTAGTGTAAAAAGTACGTTACGTATTAGTTGGAAGTCGCGAGTTGGTTCTTATTTCGTGTTCGAAATGCTTAACTACTACTGTATCGGACTCTAGAAACCACTCATGTCGCTTTCACCATGTAAATGAGATTTTCTCTTGTGCCTATACTCCATGTAACACTTTCACATTTATTAAACTTCTATAAGCAAAAATAACATGCAAATAAATTCAAGGTCAGAGTGTGCTTATGTAATTATATATATCAGTATTTTATGTTGAAATTATATCAATAGCGTCACAAGAATGCCCCCTTTATGATGCCATAATGTCCTCGTCTCGTAATCATAACATATACTAGACCCTATTCGGATCGTATGGAGAAGGAGAAAGTTCAAGTAAAATCGCAATCTCAAACATCGCTTCTCAATGTAAACGGAGAAAGTTGCTGTTGTGGTCAATTGCTGCTCTCAGCTGCGCGCCAATTGGAAATGTACTATCTGTATCCTCTACCAAAGTCATAGTCATAATAAGAATAAGAGAATCAGTGTATTTTTATCGCTTTACGAACGATGATTTTTCATTGCCCTTATACAGAAAAAGGAAAGTAGTAACAGAATTATTATGTAATGGAAATGGTGGATATCGAAGTAGACGTTTTGACCACAACCTTAACCAAAGTCAGAAACAACTTGCAGTACAAAGTGAAAACAACATGGTGCCAGGTGGACATCGAAAGTGGAAATACTTTTGTTCGACTCCCGCAGTTACAGATCATAGATCACTACTTACTTAACAAAGAGGATACATTTGTTTTTCTAGAGATTTGGCACAAAGATGAAAACTCTTCTGAAGCGCCGAAGTTTATTGGATTTTCGAAATGCTCCACTAAACGGCCACTCGAAAATCCAAAATTAAATCCCTCTGTTCAAGTAATAATAATTTAATTATTAATAAAACGAAAATCAATTTTTATGAAATCATCGATGAATAAATTCAAAAATCTAATGTTCATATGTAATGTAATGTTACTTAGGTATGCTATGTAACGGCATTTATTTATTTTCAGTGGTGGGAAATTTACGACCCGATACAAAATGTTGTTCGAGGGAAAGTCTTGCTTCGGATAGATGCCAAATTCTCCGTAAAATCATGTTATTCGTATCCTGGAAAAATATTATTGACCGGAGGTAATGAATCGTCGACACTGCCACTGTTACCACAACCCAATCCTGCATCTTCATACTTTTCTAGTAAAAATACTGATGCTGAAAGTCAAACGACTCTTGCATGTAAAGAAGTTCAAACTGACCTCTCTTTGATATCGTTGTCAAATCTAAACAATAATGAGTACAAGAATTACAACAATACGACAAGAAGTAACTTAGCTTCCAAACAAAATACAAGTTTCACAGAGGAGGATGCTAACGCAGTCAGGAATATTTGCGGTCCAAATGATGGGATTTTTACGAAAGCCTCTGCTTCTAGAACTAAAACGCAAACGCCGAGGCCGAATGTTGCTCGTCCTAAAACGTCGGATATAAAATCCATTGAAGATATGAACAAAGTCAAACTGGCCCAAAGAAATATACGACCAGAAATGCTGCCAACTAAAAGTTTTAATCCTCGTGTCTCAGAAAATGACATTTCTGTCGACAACATAATTAGTCTTCTTAATGATCATGATGTTACATCGGATCCTGCTGCCCTGCCTTACCGTAAAGGAAATTGCAAATCGGATAAAAATCATTACAACAACCGTTCCAAAGTAGACGAACAAAGCAGACAAGCTCCAGAAGGTCGGAATGAAGCTGATAGTGACATTCTTCGGTCGGGAACTATTAACTTAACCTCTCCTGCTAAGCCATCTAAATTAAACGGTTTTCTAGCGCAAGTGCCAAGAGTTCCAATTCCCATCCCTTTTCGCCAAAGTTATAAGGGTCAGCCTGATCATTCTACACATTGTGCTCGTTCTTATAGCGCAGATCGTCCACCAAGAATGGCTGCCGCGCTTTCATTTTCATTAGCTACTAAGCAGAGTAAATAAAAATATGGAAATGGAGTATACTAATCATAAAGAAGGAAAAATAAACTATCGATCGATAATAATATCTGCTGCAGATATTAGAAAAAGTAACTATAGACGAAGCACTTTCGTAATCAAAGACAACTTGTACTTTTGGAATTATTTTTGTATTGTATCGATTGTACGTGATATGTAATCTACAGATATTGAATATTATGTAGTTTGTTTGAACTTTGAAACTTTAGTACTAAGACTATAAGAGCATTAACATCTTTCACTAAAACTAATTGTAAGATACCTTGCCGTCCGGCGTCCTGTGTCTTTTCTCTCTACATACTTCATGAGATCTTCTCCGAAAGACTTATAATAATTATACATGTGCAAAAGTTACTTGAAACGTTTTAAACTCAGGAGGATATCGTTTGATGATGATGAGGATGGTCTAGGATTTTTAAACATGGTTTCTAAATATGTTTGTATCCTTGTATATAATTATAAACTTTTAAAATATTTTTGGTTAAGTACCTACTCAAGTCACGCATTAGCCAGTTTCGCTTTATTTTAATTTAATGATGTAATAATAGAGAATTTTTGTGTTCGTATTTATTAATTTTAAAATACATAACGTTCTTACGCTGTAAAGGAAAAGTGTGTGTGTGTATCTATTTTAATATTTTTAATTAATGTGATGTACATAATTACAATACTAGAATTAGAGTTGGAGAAATCAGAGTACAAAGAAACTAGCAGTTACTTGCATGATTAAATTGCTAACTACAACTAGTAAAAAGTGATACTTTCAAAATTGCACACCTTAAACCTTCTGTAAATGGAAGAGACAAATATAAAAGAAGAATTTTAGGTAAAGAATTTTTTCGATTTTGGTATTAACATTGCTGTAAGGTCAAAAATTACAATAACCATTTCAAGTTAATAAATTACCACAGAATTGAATGATATTGCATTTTCCTCATGTACTAATTATTATAGGTACCTACTTAATTAGCTTGCATACACGTCAAGTTATTAAGTCGTGTGCAAAGTGCACTTGCATTATACACTACATTATAAATTATAATATCAATTGATGAGTAGAATTTTCCTTGCACTCCAAATAAGAATGTCATCAATTTAAGCCTAAGTAGATTTCATCAACTTAACCCCATTAAATCACGTTCATTTGGTAATAGAAGATGTAGTGAAAGTTCTGGTGAAAGTCTCTTGCATAATTAACATAAGCAAAGGGAAAGCGGTATGCCAATTTCTTTCCTAGTGCTCTTGACATAACAAAATAATGTTCATGCATATGCACGTTGTTCTACATGTGGTAAAAAATATGATGAAAATTTTCCCATAAATCATAAATAGTGGAAACTGAAAAATGAAATTATATTTTATTAGGGATTCATGTCTATATGGAATGGAACTGCATCGTAGATGTAGATCTTGCAAGTAGAAATCGAATGGGAATGCAAATGCAATGCGCAGTTTACGGAAAGTAAGGGAGGGAGAGAAAAAGTTGGGTTTGAATTCTCAGATTTATGTTCAAGTTGAGATTGAAAAGACGAGAAAACATTTTTAGCAAACATTATTAGTAACTGTAATTCGTAAAATATTTCTTGTTTAGTTTTTCCATTTTCTCCACTGGTTCTTTTTGTCGAAACAGAAAAATTTCAAAATATCGAACACTAAAAACTAGTAAAACCTGCAATTTACTCAGTTGGTTGCAGATTTAAGATGACCAGTTGTAACCTATTAAGATCGTTTTTCAGAATACAAAAGCTGCCTAGGATTCCTATCGCAGTTCATAAATCGGAACTATCTTCCAGTGCCCAAAACTATTTTAAAGATGCTCTTAATGTAGCCGATTGTAACAAAAACTTTAGCTCTCCTCGGTAAGCCTGCCTAAAGCTAAGTTAGCCCACGGCCCACATAAAAATATTATAGATCTATATTAGTACACTTATTAAAATAACAAACTACTGCATATACACGTAGTTTACGTTTGTCATAGATTACCTATCATAATATAACGCATCAACATTAATCTTATTAAATTTTTAGCTAGCACATTTATTTGTAATTCGCAAAAAATTATTGCGGTAACAATAATTAAACCGAAGTAAGAATGTGATTTTGTGAATTTGGAAATTGGAATATTTGCGTAAAGAATTAAAAAGCTTAAGCTTAGGTGTTAGGTGTTTGTCTGCCTGAGGCCTTATATATGAGGAGTCCATTTTCGGATAATAGGAAACGAGTGAATGGGTATGAGGAAACAAATAAAATTGATCATGATCTTACAACAGAGCTAGTATTATGGCAAATTCCATATTTCATTCACCACACAAACGTTGCTTTCAGCGTCCCAAAATTACGGGCATTACGAGAGCTTTAAGCCTTATTGCACTTGTACTTTACTTGTGTTAAGTTTAGTATAATAAAATAATAAAATTAATACGTAGGACCTATATAACATTAAATAATGTTAATACAATAATATTATTGTATTAACATATTGGTATATTCTGTAAAAATAACATCTACTTATTTTTACTCCTTTAGGATGTTTTCATCTACATCTGTATCAGATATCAAAAAAGCCGAAAACGAGAAACTGAAAGGACCCAAACGACCAAAAACTGCCGAAGTTCCTAAAATAATGCTACTTTCTGAAACTGGCAGCATTTCAGCAGTTACGATGGAAGAAGCAAATAAAATAGCGAAGAAACGATCCCTTAAACTGAAAGAAGTTGAAAATCCAGAAGAAATAATCAAGACTGACAAAAAAGTCTTTAAATTAATGTCAAACGCTCAGTTCGTGAATGATAAGATTGATAAGCCATCCAAAGGTGCGTAACAAGCTAAGCCGTAGCTGAAAGGTCTTCTTTAAAGTTGATATAGAGAAATACATCTGTCTCACTCTCACTCACTTTGTTTCATAATACTATGCATGAAACAGGAAACAGTAATATTATAATAAAAGCTTCAAACGCATGTCAGTCAAATCTCATGATTATCACGACATGATAATCTCTCGACAATGCAAGTTTTGGTTATATGTAACAATAACCAGAATCTGACCTACCTGTTAGGTATAAGCATCAGCAGGACAGGAAAGGTAGTAATGGAGGCTTGGATGTGCTGGTTCATCTAATACATAGTTTCTTACAATTAAAATTAAAAATGTTTCTATATAATTAAATATGATTATGATTGATTTACCTTCTCTGCCTCAATATTCCACTAATAATCACTTATTATTGTTGTTTTGTGTTTACAGCTGCTCTAGCAGACAAAGACAAATCCAAGGAATTTAAAACACTAATGCTAAGAAGTAACACTTCAGATAACGATGTAATGTCAAAAGTCAAAAATGTTAAAAAATGGATTGCTAAGGGACATACTGTAAAAGTGTTTATCGGAAATGTCAACGAGAAAGCGGATGGTGTAAGTTTTTTTTTGCTTTTTTAACCTTTGTAGTGTTCATCGTTGTTTATCGCGATCCTACCGGGTAGCTTTCAGTTGGTAAAAATAAAATGATTGGCGATTGATGGTAAGTGATCATATCCGGCTAATCGGAAATATTGGACAGCTGGTCAAGAAAAGAATCTACAAAAAAATGGATGCAAATGTATTAAAATATATTTTGTCCTAAAGTGTCATGCGACCGTTTATGACTATATACGTGTGTATTTTCCGCGGAAGTGGATTCCATGGACATTCTCTACTATTACTTTTGATGTGACCCAGATTTACTCAATGAGTATTGGGCAGCCAGGTCGCATGCATACTGAATTTTGCTAGAAGTTGGCTGCTTTCTTAATACAACTATCGAGTGGATACCCAGAACAGTATTACAGATATTTAGGTATCTGTGTTTAGTATGAAAATAATATAAAAATGCTAACCTAGATAAAACTGTCTTTAATTTGCAGGAGCATGTATACGATGTTTTGCAAGAAGGCCTTAAAGATGTACGAGCTAGAATCGTTCAAAAGGTGGTCAAGGGTTCTGAAATACGATTCCAAGTGATGCCTCCCAAAGATGCTATTAAAAAGGACAAGAACAAAGATTTTAAAGAAGAGACAGAAGACGAAAATGAAAAAAGTGCCTAGCCACTATATCTACTAAGTATATAGTTTACTTCATAATCCTAATACTTAACTATTATGTAATACAAACTAAAAATGACAAAACATACTTAACACATATTATTATTGCAGATATTATACATATAGTAGTTTCTATATTATAATTAATTAGTAACTTAGAAGACCTGAGACGGGCTTAAACACGGACTTATAATATTATATCAAGATTAATTTCATTTCAATTTATAATATTATTAGTAATATTAAGTAGTATCCAGTCCATAGCCTGCAACAGACTGTGCTGACTTATTCGCTTTCGTTTCTGTACATCTGTGTGTATCGTTCTCATGTCTCACGTTCATGTTGACTAAGTAGCATCCAATCTGAACAATACCTGACGATAACCGACTGTCTTACGCGAATTGTCAATTGATTAAAACTAGTCCTCCAAATTAAA
>JABASI010002977.1:0-17816 GCA_019776505.1 Tomocerus nigrus | reverse complement strand
AGCTTTAGAGAATATTTTTTTGTAAATATTTTCCCGATTTTTGGTAAATATTTAAATAAATATATTGACGTTTTAAAAAAATAAATATCTCATCTCTGGTAATCATTTATTCCAATTCCAACTACCTAAAAAAAACAGTCCTGCAGCATCTTTATGATGTATTGATCGTCAATCTAGGTATGTCAATCTATATTATAACCATACGGTATAAAATATTGTCCATATAATGAAAAATTCTTTGGACCATCATTATTCGAATTCTAATTATTAATTAGAGATTTTAGCTATGATGTGACAGATTACAGACAGGCTATACGAGACGACTATTGAGCTGCTTTGAACACTAATGCAACTTCAAATAACTTTGGCAATTTTCTACAAATAATTCATTTCTGATAGTTTTTTGCTGCTACCAATTTTTCGCATCAAATTGAAAGATTGCTGATATCTCTTACTAAGTTCTTCAAATAGGACAGTGAGAATAATACTGCCAGGCATACTTGCATCCTAATCTTGACTGAGCTTTTGTTAGGGAGCATGGTCTCAAAACAGATTTCGAACACCTATCACCTCAATATGTGAGGGCCTACCTACAGCTACAGAGGCTATATTCAATTCAAACGTTATTGATTGCAACTTGTAACGCTATTACAATAGGTGCCAAATAATATTATTATTACATCAAAATGACAATAATTAAATATACGTAATATAGGAAAATAGGAATAAGTATCTCTAATTTAAGACAGAGTGGGGCATGATGTGCGATGAATATAAAGCTAGTAGCTGCTAACCGTAGTAAATTTTATAGGTCCTTTCTAAAGTTCTTACATTATGTTTCAAAGGATCCCCTATAAATATCAGCAGAATAATGTATTCACGATTCATTTATTTTGCCAGCGTTAGGTGATACGGAGTGAGGACGAGAGGAAAGAGAAGGATCATCGTCGTTCTCCGCATTGGAAAATGCAATTGGAGCATTTTCAAGAATTTGGCTAATGTTGAAAGAACCACCCGAAGCGAAATGCTTTTCTTTGACAATGCGATGAGAGGCATAGACTCTCTCAAGACATTGCCAGGCCATATCTTCCTCATGGCCAATTTCACCCAGTTCTTTATTGGGATATTGTTCCTCAGGTCTTCTTGGTGGGAACCTCCTTGGATCTCTGAGTACCTTTGTCGAGTAACTAGGGATTCTAGTTGGGGGTCTTCCTCTGCCTGTTCGATGCATGAACATATTGTTGTGATCATAATCCATTTTGGGATACTTGCCGATGCTTCTAATGGTAGCTCCCCTGAAAATGATATCCTTTTCGAAAAATGCACGCGTATCAATTGGGTTAGCCTCTATTTGAATCTGAATTTCCTTCGTATCGCTACCCAATTTGTGAACGACCGCAGGAGTTACCGTATGTTTTGTGATAGACGGGGGTGGCGGAGCAGGAGGCATCGGTTTAATCAGAGACTTTTGTATTGACAATGTTGATGTTGTTGGGGTCGATGTTTGAGGCTCGGTGATAGCACGAGTAGTAGCAACTATTATGCTCGGTTGGGTATTCACTTGAACTCCTGTGGATCTGAAATTTACATGAAATCGTAATGAATTAATTAAAATTATCATATTTCAAGGAAAACAGATTTTACTAGGAATTTTTACATTTTCGATGAAGCAGTAGTTTTCTTATTAGTAGTATTGGTTGATGCTGCGAGTCCTGCAAAAATTCCCTTGTAAGCAACGCTGCCTTGCACTTCTTCAACCACTTTCTCAATTCTATCCAATGCTTTTTTCTGCATGAGCAAATGAGTAGTTAGGCTGAAACTGGATCGCAGCCTGTCCGAACTGGTAAGGACTTTGAATTGGAGCTCATTGGGGAGGTCCGTTAAAATTTTGGAGATGTTCCCAAGTCCTAACTCGTACAACTCTGTTTTTTGTTTCATTTGACTAAGAAGAGTCTGAAGTTGTTTATTGTATTGGACCAAATGGACGTGGGAGTTCCGATTTTCCGTTCCAGAAGTCATTCTAAATGATTTGCGATTTCAGAGTATTAGTTTTCTACGGCAGTACTTTGGATTTAAGAGACGATCCTTAAGAACTGGTGCAGCTAAGAATGAATGAATGAAAGTAGTTTTAGCGTGGGCACATAATATACGAGTAAATGATCAGTATAGCACGACCATTATATAAAATGTATAATTTCCACAGACATTAATAATAAAGTATTTACCTGTAATTCTACGTAGGTATTCATGGGCTAATTTTAAGATGATTACTATATTACCTATCTATTTTTCACATTAATTTTACTCGGGCTTCCATTGAATTTTTTATTATTTATTCATGGGTAGAGAATTATTCAGATTGGGCTTCCACCTTTAAGTGTTTAAAGAAATAATTCTATTATTTGATTTTATTCGATGGAGTACGAAGAATTGGAATTAATGAAAGTACAATAATATAATTAATGTTTAAGTAGGTACCTACCTTCTTTATTGTAAGCATAATATTATTGGAGACAAAGGCGGGTTCTCATTTCTTCAAAGAAAAATAAAGTTTGGATTAAAGACACGTGTAATTTAAGCACAGGCACCTAACTCTTGTTACCCACAACTGAAATGGACACAAAAATGTTTGGGACACCACTGTCTGTGTTAATGTAGAAGAATGTCAGGGATTTTTTTTAGCTGCCTATAATTCTTAACTGGTTAACAGCATTGGATTGCTCCTTTCGTTTCACCACTAATCCACATAAAGTGCTTTTAACTTTTGAATTTATGATTATTGCAGAAAGACAGTGTAAATAAATCATGTTTCCGCTGATATACGTGGACGAACGGATGGAATACTTAATGGTCAGAGTAAATGTAAATGGGAAATATATCTGCTACTGAAAGGAGCATAATGTGTGATAGGCGAATGATGTCGAATTTTTTCTATTGCCATTGTATCCAATAAGCAATGGCTATGCATAAGATAGTAGCTCATACCTGGAAAAGAAACCTACACCAAATTCTGAAGAGGAAACTATTAGTATTTTGACCATACATTAATGATCCAAGCTTTTATTAAATAACGAACAATAACTCATTTTTAATATTTAATATTCGATTTATTAATGTAATGAAAAATTGCTAGCCATAATAGTATAATGTAATGTATGTTTGTATACTATACCGTCAAACTTTGCTGGAGAATTCATTGGAAGCGAGCAAACGACCGCCTTAGATCATTATAAATTCATAGGATAATAAACGGATACGTTGCGCTCCCTCATACAATCCAAGCAAACAAAATAAAATACATTTAGAAATAGAATCGGTTAAGCCAATGCAAATTTTTATACTTTGCATGTATCTACTTTAGTTTTATGTGAACGTGTGCAGAAAAATAGACAGCAAAAAGCTAAGAATGCCGTTAGGAAACGTGGCCAATTTCTATGCTTACTTACATCAACAGGCAAATGGAAGGCTCACTCTGCCCGTTATTTACCCCTCATTCTAAGCAACATTCAAAACCAAAACAACTTATTAGCGGAATAACGCTTGTATGAAACTTTGGAATATAGCCATTAAGGAAAAAGTGAAGTTAATCTTACGAATTTTTGTTTTACCAGTATCAATTACCTATGTGTACCTAACATAAACAATGGAAGTTAATTTGTATCCTACCGAATTAGGGACGTTGGCTTTCATATTAATATTGCATACTCTCAATTTATTTTCTTGAAGAGAAAAATGAGCTAAATATTGATCAATTGCTATTGCTCTAAGTCGGGAATAGGAATTGCTTACAAACAAGCGAGAGGAATGGCGATTCAGTCTAAAACAATCAATATTTGAGCTGTAGTTGTTTAATATTTAATAAATGTGGTTTTCACGATTTGCAAGAAGTATTAGTCCATGTACATCGAACAAGTTATAGTAATGGGACCTAGCTATTTGCTTTCAATTCAATGTTGTTTCTTTAATAAATGGGGAGAATCCGAGTATGAAATGGTTCGATGACTACATAAGTCAATGATATGAGCAAATAATTTTTATTTTGGATACGCATCAGTAATGGTACTGTGTTGTCAATTTATGCGTAGGTATAGCTATCTATGTAAAATATGAGGTTCTTCGTGGTAGAAAATTGATTGTTCGTATAAAATGTGATGATATGTAGCAGTAAAGCATCATCAGGTTAGTGGTGTATGTATAATTTTATTGTGCTCGTTGGAAATATGTAGCATGCATGAAATCGTTAAGCTAAATAGAATTGGTGAACGAAAGGAAAATGATGGAAATTTTCCCATGCTCCTTTTTAATGGTCTTCATAATTGGCAGGAGCGGAAACGTTTTAGTAGTCTTTGATGGCTTTATCGAAGGATTTATTAGCTTGCTTGGCTGAAATTGATTTAAAATCGATAAAAATCTATTTTAATTGCGTTACCTCACATTTACTTAGTTAAAGACAACATCACACTACTACTAGCACTAAGAGTGAATCTGGTTGGACTTAAACCTAGTAACCTCAATATGAAATATTTTTCCATATATAATGAATGTAGTGAGATAATAAGACTGGGTACTCTTACGACATCCACCAGCCGTAAAAGACGAGAACCTATAATGAATACAGCGCTAAGAATTATTATTATCTACGTAACATCTTTATCAGTTTGCAAATCAGTGGAAAAAATTAAAAATAAGCTCGCTGGGTAGATAGCAAAATACTTTTAGCAAATCTAAACATATTATATACCTACCTGAGTTTACACTTGCTGCTAAAGAAGGTTTTAGCAGTGAAACTTTTTTAGCGCTACTAATTCATCAAATTAAATATACACCTTCAGTTGCACACTTTATTATTATCTCCTAAAGCATTCTTTGTCTGACAAGATGGTGAAATTTCAAGAAAACGTCCTTAATGTTATTAGCACATTTGGAGCATCATTTACCACCATTAAATCTCATCAGCAGGGAAAATACTTAATAACATTTATTAAAGGTGGAAAGCTTTTATTAAATATATTATACAATGTGAACTTTTTCACAAAGCTACTCTATATTCTATTTTTGTGCATCACCATACCTGTAGGAAATCATGAGTTTTTGGATAAGATGGCCATTATGATTTGGCTACTGATAATTTGTATCATTGGCATTAGCAAATATTATTTTCTGTTTAAAGACCCATTTGAAATACAAACTGCTTGGTGGACTATACAAAATGAATTGTATTTTCAACTGAATCAGCCACATGGATGGAAGGAAAATATTCGCAAGTTCTCAAAAGGTCGCCTTCTTCTTTTGGGGTAGAGGAACTATATATTTTTATTAAGATAATTGGGTATCTTATCAAGTAGCTATAATAATCAATGAGTTAATTTGATTTCTTACAGGTCAACAGCACTGCTAAGTACATTAGCAATGGCTATTCAATATTCACAATCCCCAAAGTATTGTGTGTTTACATATTCTCTGTTTTCATATGACAATGACATTTTATTCACAATTTTCGCTTGTCATGAATTATTTTTTTGCTTTCAAGGATGGTGTCATTACGGTACATTGTTGTACACAACTTCTTGCTACGGAGCCGAGTTGTCAAATTCACTAAACTATATGTCAAAATACATAGAATGTATTTCTTCAACAAATTGTATATTTGATGGGGAAAGATCTAAAGATCTTTACAAAGTCACTAAAGGTCAAACGAAAATGAATTACAATTTCGTTAAGAATCGAGGCGAAATGTTCTATGTGAACAATTTAAAAGTAGAAATGATAATTTTGGAGTACAGAAAATTATGTTTGATTTCAGAATTGATAAACGAGTACTCTTCTGCAATGTTTATGACGATTCATACAGTGGCTTATTGTCAAATGATTACTGATGTGTTTCTCATGATACGACTTCTAAGAATGTCAGAGACAGACGTAATGGGCATAATTTTCTTTCTTGAAGATTGTATGGTTTGCATGTACATGTTGTATAAAGTCTTCAGGTCAATGTCTACAGTATCTGTAGAATCAGAGAATTTCATTCAGAGTTTCAAAGACTATCTCCGTCAGAATCAAATTACTTCGAAATATCTGTTGACTGTAGGGAAATCTCTTCGTAAAATTGCTATGAAAATTGGTCCTTGCTGTATGCGAATGGAAAGTATTGGCAGTTCTATGAGTATCTTAGTCAACAACTACATTTGTGTAGCATTATGGAAGCAAAAGTAATCCTAGGTCACGTTTTTCCTATTTCTTCATATCTAAACGACAAAATAATAAGTCTACGATGAAATTATGGGCTTGTGTCGACAATAGAAAAGTAGTAAAATAAGTAGTAAAAAGACGATAACCAAATGTAATTGTTACAATAAATACAGTTAATTAACTCATACATTATAACACTATAGTGTTGCATTATTCAAGGTTTATTATTAGACGATTGTAGTTACCTACTTACTAGATTACGTAGATATGAAGTACATATTATTGGATTGTGGTGGTAAAAAGTTTTTAATAGAAACATTATTGTCATAAAGTAATGACATACCAGATAGAGTCATTATTATAATCCTCCTCATATCACACACGTATATACGATACGTAGAAACAAGGTTTATAAAATTGGACTTTGATATCCCTAAAGCCATAGACATACATAATGATTGTTATTCAAATAAGTTGTGTACACAAATTCCCAACAGATTAGCTCAGAAATGCACATTATTATCTAACAATGACTATTCTACACTATTCTGCATAAATCATATGTGGTATGTGCATGATAGCTAATTATATATATACACATTGACTAATAAGTAATAACCATTATACATATATATTATATAGTTTGTAAGTATATTGCTGGTATTAGTAACGTCAACAAGAGTACTTACGTCATTGCATATGCCGCAGCGCAGATATATTTTGTTGTGCTTGTAGCGCGTACCTGAATGGATCTGTGTGGTTCGGTATTAGTAAGTTAAAAATAAATAAATCATGAGTTCACTTTAATTATTTGCGTAAACACGTCTGTATATATGCTCTATTGTAATGTCTTAGTTTAATATATATGAGTTGTAGGTATGTATAGAGCGTATCTCTGATGTTTTTCTCCTAATGTTATCTCATATGTTGAACAATTGTCAAAACAGTTTTCCCAACAACAAAGTATAGCACATAATACCAAATGACTACACATAACTTATCTCTTTGACTGGCTACAGGAGGAAAAATGACATTTCAGTTGGGGATTTTCATTCTTAATTGAATGATACGCTCCGTTTCTCTCCTAATCTTAACAATGGATATTTCTGAGAAAATTAGGAGATATTCTTCAGTATTACTAGAAAACTAATTTTTGACATTTCTAAGATATCGTCGACACTGTCATTAAAAAGTATTGTTCACATTGAAGTACATGGGATTTAGTCACCATAAATAAAACTTTGCACACATATAAATCATTGCCGATTCAATGGGTCCGTCCCAATCAGAATTTTGTATAAGAGTCCCTGATCCAGTTTTGGCATTTACTCCATTCGAACCAGAATCTTCGTTGTTGGAATTGCAAAGTGTTGTTGCTGATACACTGTTATGTTCTTCCTATGTAATAAGATGTCAAATGGACCGTTTGGATTGCACAACAGAAGAATGCTGCTCGCCATGGGATTTTGGTTGGCCAGCTGGCATTGCACATTTACTTAATATTCTTGCGAAAAGACTTGTACGTGTGCATGAGTGTGGAGAAGAAATGGAAATATCTCAAGTTGAAATCAAAGTTTACTTTCTAAGAGTGCGCTACAAGAAACTCACTCAAATTTATTACTATACTGAGAATGAGCGAAAGAATCAAGCTGTGACCGCTTTATTTCTCTGCAGAGAAATCCTCTCAATTTTCTCAAATAACGAACTAATCTTTTGGAAACGGCCTTTGATGGCTGCCCCTATTTTACTTGCTTTTGCAGCTATGTATCGAAGTTTTTCTGCCATTATTACTAAACTCATGCCATCTGAATTTGAGACTGAAGAAAAAGAGTATATGAAAATATTAAACAGAGTTGTTTTGCTCTGTAAACGCAGATGCATACAAGAAAGACTTCAAAATGTCAAATTATTGCAAAATGTTACCAAAACATAGTAAGTCTGCATTCTAAATTATTTACTTACTAGTCACGAGATTATTTAGGATTATGATTCAAGTCTTACATCTTATAGCCTTGAATAATAATCCTGTGTCCCGTGCCTTGAGCTAGTATCGTATCGTAGTGCGAAAAAAAAGCGTATTAAATGAATACTAAATGAACTCTGTTTTAAACCTTTTCTTAGTGAGGTGCGAAAAATGTCTGCTTGGGACACAACAGAGCCTGCTGTCAACACATCAATGCGATTTGCTTTTATTGACTTTTATGATAAACGATCTAGCTCAGATAGTAAATTAAAGAGAAAAAGACTTTATAGGTGGTCGGATAACATTAAATACATTCAACAGTACAAAAATACGCTAACCTTGAAATATGATAACTTTTTTAGCATGACTTTAAATGAATTTATTCCACATCTTTTGTAAACCCAATGAACATCAATAAAATACAAGTTAAACTATTTACTTTGTTCTGAGTAGAAACACTTATTGTTATCATCTTCAGCAGCATCGTAAAACTTGACAGTAGATTGACATGGGAAACAATCCAAATCTACATTAACAATACCCTCACTGTCAATGATGGTTATAATATGGGAATATCTATGAGCTCTAATGATTTTGGGTTCTTTGAACTGAATTATTTATAGGCTTGGGTTTAATTTTCAAGTTTTTCAAAGTCTTATAGCCATAAACGTCGCATAAAAATCAGGACCTGCTTGAGGAAAAACAAGCAAACCGTTATCATCTTTTAATTCTCCAAGATAAATTCTGCTTAGCTCTTCATATCCAAGTTTTCTCACGATTTTCATCGTAATTTTGCTGGAGAAGAAGTTCCTAGCAATTGGAAAACCATTCTTTTTAAATAGTAAAATGGAGCGTTTGTAAATTTCGGTAGCGATTCCTTGTCCCCTGTAGTTCGGTGATACGGAAGATAAGAATCCAACTGCATAACCATCTTCAGGGTATTTTTCCTTTAATATATCTTTAGCATCACGAACCAATTGGTTTTTCAATATTTGAACTTTCAAATTATCTTGACATTGGAACAAGTCATTCAAATCAACGTTTTTGCGGCTGTCATAGCCAACTCGAACTGCAACAATCTTTATAATAAAATCATTTTTGTTTAGATGTCATCTACTGAATTACATGGTCGTAGATCTTCCAATAATAAAATGAGAGTTGGACACAAAATTATAATAATAATTGTTCTTACTTCTTGAGTCTTAGAATCCTCTGCATACAAAGTCAATCTATGCGGGAGACAAGCTTCAACGATATAGTCCGTATCTTTTGCCTTCTTTTCCGTCCAGCCAAGCATCTCAGTAATGGGCTCATCTCTGTAGTAGTTAACGCTCAAAAATGCAGAAACTCTATGGAAATCCTCTGAGGATGCTATTTTAAAGGAATAGGTTTTCCAATTCCCTTCTACCATTTTATTGTATTATTTTACAATGCGAATTATTTGACACTTAGACTTAAAAGCCGGCTGTTTGCTCTACTCCAGTTCTGTGGGGACTCTGGAAATGCAAACTAACCAGCTAACGCTTAAACCTGACCTAACCACATCAAAAACGCATACATTTCAAGTTGAAACCAAAATCAAAAAAAATTGGGGAACTGATTTTTAGGATAAAGTAGCAGTCGGAACGAGGTCATCCAGTTTTGTTACGCCGTCTGGAGCTCAACATTTAGGGTGTTTAAGTATCTTTGTTATGTATACACTATGTATAACATATAGTAAAACATATTTATATATACATATAGCTTGTATATGCTGATAAATAATTTTCTACCTGTCCATATATATAGCATGGACATGAATAACTTTATAGACTGTGTGTTACAATTTCCTAAGGAATTTATATCCTTGCCTCAGTAAGACTATTAAAATTCAGCATAACATTGTTAAGTAGATTGCTCATGCAAAATTCATCGTTTTGATTTAGTAATTAGAGGCACGGCACTAGGCTCCGTTGGAAATAATCATTGAGATGCAAATGATAATGTGAACCAGAAACTTCTAGTTATCTACATCTTAAAATATTTAGCTAATTAAAGCACTTATTAGCTTGCACCTTAGTGATCATAATTATTATCAGCATAAAAATGTATTCCCAAGTGAGTCAGTGATGGAAACCCGTAATTTAAAGAAGTTAATGTTGCGGACAGATAGTTTACAAAAATACGGCATGATATTGCATATCTCTTAACGAACTGTGCTTCTTTGCTGTTAGAAAGATGCTATCAAAGGTAACGAATATAGGAGAGGTTTCTGGTTACATCCTTTCCTCTGTCGCTAATGTTTATAAACATAAGTGGTAGATAACATGCAAATATAATATCGCAATAAATATGTTAACTTAGTATTCTGCTAATTATAAGTGCATAATATGGAAAAGATAAAGCTACCTACCACGATTTGCATATAGCTACCTGTCGGATCTTCAACACGAAGGCTAATTGCTTATTACTATTACTCATATATAATTTAAGTTCAGTGAGAGGTTCTCAGGAATGTTTTCACACAAGGTGACTGAGTGACTGTTTCCCTATTTCAATGCTACGATATTGTAATGTAATACACGATTAAACTTCATCACTGGTTTTAATGGATTTTGGATTGTTTTGTTACGTAGTTCTTATACATAATAAGTGTGAGCAAGTCGAAATAAATTCTTAGCCTTAAAATAAGTTTGTAAGTAGGTGAGCAATTATGTCCCTTTCATACTTTAATTTACTTCAACACAACCAATAATCCCAAAAATATAGTTGCACACTCCATTATACACTTATCGACTAATTATACTAATAAATTCCGTACCAAAATTCCCAGACCCAGTTCAGATAACGCTAAAATTAAATCGTTCACTATGTTACATCATTTTTACAATTTACTAGAATAATACAGTATGGGTACAATAGGCATCTATTTCACTAACAACGATTTTTTAACAGTTTTAACTCTGTGGGTAGATAATTTGATGTGTAACAAACGTTAAGACTTCTGCTGGGAGAGTGTGGGTACAACGTATAAAATGGATGCTGACTGTGAGCAAACCGTTCGAAAACATTAGACATAAAGAAAACACTGACAAAAGTAATGCATTCTTGTTATAGTGACATGAATAATTGTAACGTAGTAATTCCTGTGTCTAGATAAATGTTTTGGTGTTATAAATTATAAACTTTACCTAGATTGTTGTATTTTTTTAAAGTTTTTTATCAGCAGTTATGAAAAATGGGAAATTGTCGGGTCATCTGTTCTCTGGTTGTTACTACCTGGTTTATTGTAGTTGGTGTACGTGACGTGGGTGGCTTAACTCAACTAGCAATCAGCAAGTTACAGTTTATACCTGATACGTTGTTGATAAATAAATAGCGACAGGGAATATCTATCTCTGTTGTTGTAGAGGTATTTGAACTTACATTATGATAATTCAAGTCTGAGTTAGCTGCAATTACTTATCAAAAGAGAATCTCTCAACATAATTGTAAAAAATGACGATTTAAATCTATATATGTGAATAGCGCAGTTTGATAAATGTGTTTGAGCATTAAATGACATAAATATCGTTAGAATAAGCAAATGGTTAAAGAGGAATTGATAGTTAATTGTTTTCTTACGAAAGGTTAGTATATACATTACATTTTTTTCCCATTTTTCTTACGATAAATACGAAAGAGGTACGGTGTGCTTTTGTTTTGAGTGTGGTTTTCTATCAGTATCAGCACTATTGCACTTTTGCACTCAATTGCACTCCTCAGGGAGCCTTGGCCAAGAATACGATATGAAGGCTTAAGACAACCGGAGGAACACAATTTAATTTTATTGTTATTACCATTGTTATTGTTTTATAACAAGAGAAACAGAAGTGACAAGTTTCTGCCAACTCATTTGTCTCTATATGGAATGCAATGGACTAGCACTATCTTTTTGTCTATTTTCTTTTCCCAGTGAATTATTCTACCTGGTGTGTCAAAGTCATTGTCAATACAGTTGCTTTCTATACACATATACGTATGACCAGACAATGTCAACTGAACTCTGCGGTCACAAACACAACAGAGAGCGGAGACCAGGCATTTGTGTCTTGAATGACTTATTGTGAGACTATCTGTCGGAGGTCTGCCGGATGATTCAGTCAAACACTGAAATTACTATTCTGAACGATGCTTTTGCTATACTTTACAATAGAGAATTCCCAGCGTGCCTTTTTATGAAAGTCTATACACTAGTCTACCCAAACCGGTAGAATATCGTTCGTTATTAGCTACCTACCTCCTATATACAGGGACATATAATATATTAACAGTTTTTCTCTTTGATTCTAATGGACTATTATTTGTATTGTGTGCCATGTCGTTGTCAGTCGGTGTCATTTAGACTTCCGCCGAGTTGGACAACGTGGATTTCTTGTTTTCTTCAAGATTTATCTAAGTTGACAGTGTAGACTGTCATGGTTAACCTAGCCAGTATCACATGCTGAACATATTTGCAATCTCACATAAATACTAGAACCTAAGAAAGGATGTATGAATGTAGTTTCTTAATTAAGTATCAACTTGCAATTAAAAATTACACTTGTTCCAGCTTATTTTACATGTAACTTCCAACTAAATCTAGGTAATTATAAAAATCATCGAGTGCGCTTCTGTAATTAGGTACATATATCTGGGTAACACTTGCAACTTCGTATTATAATTGTGTTATAAGTACAGGTATCTCGACTATGATTAACCCCTTTATAACTAAAGTGTATTATTATTGGACTGCTGCAATAGTAATGTGCTCTATAATTAGCCTATTTATATGCGATAGGAGTACATGAGTACATGTAGGATAGAACACTAAAAATCCTAAAATATTTCTTAGAATGAAGAGTGCACTATTATTAATGGACATTACTTCACTGTGTATATATAATTGGAATGTAGTATGATGATAGTGTTGTGCTGTTGTGGTATGGTAATGTAATGTAAATGTGTATAGGTATTATAATATATGTGTATGTAATCTACAATTAAGCTAAGTCACTTAAAATTGAAAGTTCATTGTACAGATTTTTGATAAACTTATTTCCTACTATCTCTGATGGAACAAGACGCTGGTCTATTACAGCAGTCACACGCATTGTCTCTCCATAGCTCAAAAATGTGAAAACAAATCCTAGAAAAATGAATTTTTAGGGAATGTTAAATGGATTAAGATTTTTTCATGTAATAGTTGAGTGATTAATGGTGTTGTTGTCAACATACCACTTCCACTTGCACAAGAAACGATGAAATCCTCGACATCTTGTCCCATCAGCCTTAAACGATTCTGCGGCCCATGAATATTTGTACAGAAGCCTGTGGAGAGGAAGACCCGATTTCTAAAAAACTTGGAAGCCCATTGCAGTGGCAATAGAGTTCCTGCAAACGTCATTAGCTGGTAATTGGTGAAAGGGACTGATGAGTCTTGTAACTGTCTTAAATGGCTTTGGCAGGTCAAAAGTCTTTCTTTTCCATTAGCAATGCCCAGCGGTAGTTTGATGAAACATGCACTAGAGGAAAAGCAAGTAAAGCACATCAAGGATACGAAAACGTGAATACTGATTTGAAAGTGAAACGTGTTAGACTGTAATTAAACTTAAGATTAGGAAAGATAACCGTATCTGTGGCTTACATGTTTTTTCGACTTAGGCTATCACCTCTGTTTACTTTGATGGGGAATATAACTCGCATAGATGCCGGAACTTGAAGCCCCATTTCAAGTAATGTAAGGCGAACGGCTCCACTTACAGCAGCCAAAGTGACAGCTGAGAAACAAACTTTATGAGATGTTTTAATATCGAAAATAAACTGTTTTGAAAATTTCTCAAGCATTAGCATTTGGTCACGTTTTATCAGCTCTTTTTCTTTAACTTTCCAAGGGTTTTCGTCGACTGGCTCGAGAATTTGAGAGGCAAAGGTAAATGTCACTTTTAGAGGAAATAATAACATATTTAAAATCTTGTAACAAAAGTTTAATGAATCTGTTCCATCGGTTTTGAGTTCAGGAGAGCGAAGTATCGATGTAGGCGAGGAAGCTTCGCAAAGTTCCTGCGACAACAAAGATATCCACGACTTCACACCATTTCCTAAAGACAAACATTGGTGATAGCGGAAAAATAGAATGCATTTCTGATCCGAGCCGCTTGATGGCTTGAAATTGTTTATCAAAAATATCTCCCAAGGACTCCTTTGTCTTCTCCATTGTTTTCGCAATAGATTTTTCTGCACTGTTAACAAATCGTTTTCAGTCCAAACACGATTTGTATCTCTTGCCTTCTCATACACGTACACATGATTACATATGTCAAACTTCTGATCCCATTTAAACCACCAATAACCTCCCCAAGGATATGGAAACTGTCTTAAGGTCGGATATGAAAATTCTCCATCTTTCTCCGTGGAATTCACCACGCGTTCGTTTACTAGATTTTGCAGAATTGATAAACACAATTGACCTTTGATCACTAAACAACTGACAACATTCCAGTCGGGGATTCCATACAGATCGTCAGAGGCACAAACACTGTGTTCCGGTAAAATAAACTTGTCTAAATCCTTACGAAAAAATCTAGCACTAGTGAAAACGGCTTTGCGGTACAGGTATAAAATTAATATAAACAAAGAAATCACAGGTGAACTCAAAACCAGGAAAACCGTCACTGAAAATACTTTGATCTTATGAAAGGCCGCGCTGAATTTATTGAAAACCATTCTGCCTCCAGATTTTATTTGCTTTGGAGAGAAATGGGAGAATTAATGAATGTAAGGAAAAGTCAGATTAATTTCAATATAAAATCGGTATGGTTCGTAGTTCGTTGGTCGTAGCCTCGTAGGCTTTCCAAGCAGTACAGCTGCTAAATATAAACTAGTTTTTTGCAGTGACTAGAGGGATAAGTAAAAGTACCTATCCAATTGAAAGCGGCACAAAGTAATAACTATTTAGATTTATCGATTTCTTTGGCGAGAATTCCTAGATCCGAATAGTATTCAGATTTGAAAATGACTATTATTATTTATAATAATATGTATCATGCTTTGGAATCAGTAGCAGTAGCTAAACTAGTTTTTTGTAGGGATATTCTTTGAAAGCAGAGCGAGGTAATTATTATCTAGATTCGTGTTAATAACTTTTGCACTAATAATCTGATACTCAGAGCTAATTAAGGATTAACAAGTCAATTTAATTCCAATAAGGGCGTCAGCAGTTCACTCCTAGAGTAAACGCACAGAAATAAATGGGCTAAACAATAGGTCGGTGAGACAGGTGTAGTCTGTTATTAACTCGGTTTTAATGAATGAGTAATAACACGGTAAGAACTTATGGTACGTGCCGCAGTAAAATTAAACATAACGGCCTTTGGCGAGAAATTTATGATCCCTTTGACTAACTATCCATATAAGTAAAGTGTGAAGTAGCCAACAACAAAACGAAGCACAAATGAGACACAACAGCCACTACTCGACTACTGCTTCAAAACAAATGAGTGAAATAAAAGAGAGATGTCTATCATTTAATGTCTAAAAGCACTTGTTTCTCTTCAAAACAGTCACTCTACGAGAATCCTTCTTATTGCAGATTGTGGTTTTAATGGAGAAAACTGGCTATAAAAATTAGTTTAATGCCTGCCTGCCGAGTGTATACAGTACCTAAGTAACTCTACGCCTTGTTCACGTAGTCTGAGAGTTAACTGTCAACGTCGGAAGTTTCTACAGTATCACTGAAGGGATCGAATTAATGTAGGATTTAATGTAAGTTGAATGTTGAGCACATGCAGCCTTATCTTGACACGACATAGAACCAGAGCAGAGCATAACTGACAGAGAACTCGAAGTCGTAACGCCTAACTATATGCTCTTCTCTCTTAGATTCCCCACTCCATTACCAACTGCCAACTTTAGTTCGTGCAAAAAGAAAGAAAGAGTGATTGTCATCAGGGAAGGAAACAGTGGTATGGCTGCTGCCGTTTGAAACCATCAGCCAACTTAAAGCTCTATAGATTTGAAAAACGTATTAATGCTACTGATATTGCGGAGTTCACCCCAAGAAACGGACAGGTAGCTGTAGCTAAAAGAACAGAAGTTAACTAAAAGCCAAATACAAGATTCTAGGGGTGAATGGAATTAATACATTGTTTTAATTTGTCTTTCTTTCGCTATTAGTGTCTTCACAGGTAGACACACACCATACACATGGATTCATGCTTATAAAGAAGTCATTTACCACAGTGCACAAGCAGGTTTCGTCGACATATCTGCATATATGCAGTAAAAACAATTCACGTCTGCTTATAGCTACAAATTAAATGACATATTATGCATGTACGTGTGTGCATTGTGAATATGCACTTACATAGAAGCCTAATCATTGATAAAAAATTCCAAGTAGACAACTGCGAATGATTTTATAGTGGTCTTATGGCTAAGTGCGATTGTGGTGTGATACAACAATGCTCAATTACCTTGTGTCTTGTCCTTATACATATTGCCTCTCATTTCCCACAATAATATTATGGATGGTCGTACGCAGAGAAGTGAGTGCATGAGTTAACGCAATGCATAAAGGTGATACACCTTTTGCTAACGACAAATCATACATGCACAAAAACAACAATCGTAATAATTATAAGTAGGTATACTACTGCACGTTTGTTTGTAATCAACAGAAAGCCTCTTCGTATATTCTTGTCAATAAAAATATCTATCTATGCACATACATTGTTAGTTTGTTAGTTATTGTGCCTGTTGTACATATGTTATGTAGTGTAGAGCAATAGTTCTACTTTAGCTACAACTCTCGTGAGAATCCGTGTAATTTGTACTATGATAAGGTGATGGCGATATTGGTGATAACAGTGGACAAGTTAGCATTTAAAATCCTAGATAGCTAATCTAACACTCGTTAGAATATGGACTAGCCATTTCAAGTTACAAGTTTCACATTGGAGTCTATGGGGAATTCGGGGTAGCTTCACCATTTATTAGCACAGCAATAAAATAATAAGATATTATGTGGAAAAATAAAAGAACAAAGTACCCGTTTTTATTACTCTGTCTTTGATGCTATTGTTTGATATAGGATATACGCTCTCGCAAACCCTAGAAAAGACACAGACAGCTAACTGTCAATAAAAATCTGTGAAAAGCGATTAAGAAGATAGGAGCAGGAGATGATCAGTCATAAACTCATAAACTACTAATAATGCCATACATAAAAATAAAATGTCTCTATTTGTCTAATTTCTATAGGTCATGTGTAGTTTGCATCGTAGTAGGAGTGGAAGTGCCGATAAATACTTACAAGTTGCAACCAAGTAAATAGTTTGACTTTATTACTAGTTGCCTACAGACGCAGCACCTAAGTTTTTTTTATAAATCATAAAAATTAAAACTAGCAAGCTCTTTTTTATTAAATAAAATTAGCCAGGAGTTTTTACAGGTACAGCAGGGTACAACTTGTCACAATCGGATGAGTACTTCCGGAAGAAATAGGAAATGTTGTAAAGTAAGTTTACCATGCATTTGATTGACTAAAAATAATGGACCCGATTTGGGGAAAGAAAACGTCAAAAGACTGTTTCGTGTTGCCATTTGGGTCAGTCGCTGTCCCATTTTTTGACCTCGCTTTGACGTCAATTGACGTCATCACCCACAC